>ML105552.1:0-22545 GCA_003697995.1 Taxidea taxus jeffersonii | reverse complement strand
CATGAACACCCATGTGGCTGCTTCTGGATCTGGCATAGCAAGTGTGATTCACCTGGGCCTGGGTCTGAAATGTTCAGAGCAAATGTCTTCAAGATACAGGAATCAACTGCACCAAGCTAAGAGTGAAAGGGCTGAAGAACAGCGTGCCCCGCCTTAAAGAACATCCTTCTGGGGTGGGGAGGAGCTTTCCTAACCTTTGGCTTGTAATTCTGACCCCTTCTGGGTAATAAATTCCTACAAATGCTATGCTATGCTTTGGCTCACCATAGAAAGACAACATTATATGCTGAGCTAGAAACAATCATTAATCATTAATCAGCCGTGGGCAGCAGATTGGAGGTGATAACACAGTGAACACCCACAGCTCAAGGTGTGACCTCCAGCACTCCCCCAAGTACTTCACTTCCTCTCTGCACCCAACTGCCCCTCCTAACACGCAGCTTCTGCTCCTCTCCCTTCCTCACCACCTTCCCTTTTCTCTCCCTCCACCCCACTTCAGCTTTTCTAACTCCGATCACTGTTTCAGCAGTGCCTTCTTGTTCTTTTTTTTTTTTAAGAATTTATTTATTTATTTGACAGAGATCGCAAGTAGACAGAGAGGCAGGCAGAGAGAAAGAGGAGGAAGCAGGCTTCCCGCTGAGCAGAGAGCCCAATGCGGGGCTCGATCCCAGGACCCTGAGATCATGACCTGAGCTGAAGGCAGAGGCTTTAACCCAGTGCCTTCTTGTTCTAATGAAGAGTTTTTCTGCTTCCTTATGCTAAAAGTCAGTTTCACATTTCACAGATCATGGGAAATGAACACCCAGGAAGTCAAGTAAATTTTCACACAGATCCTTTAACGGATACTTTTTGAGGTTCAGGTTCAGTCTGGGTCATAACCCCAGTATCATGCTATGTTCCATAAGAATTAATCAAGTTAGTGCCTCCCTAACAGAATCCCAAATCAAGGAACATATAGGAGCCTTAAAGAACCTAAACACATACACGTATAGTTATCTGCATATGTGTGTGAGTATACATACGTGTGTTCCAAACATATACAGGCACACACACTTCCTCATCCAGAAAAGAGCTCAAATACATAAAACTTCTTCATTGGATTCCACGTGGTCATAGGCATAAATAGGGCCCTGGTGATCTGCCCTGCTCCCCCAACACCACCTCTCCAGCCTCGTTTCTCTCCACTCTACCTCCTGATAGAGCTAGCACAATCTAGTTCTTTCAGTAGCTAGTACTTAAATGCCTGGCTCTCTCTTGCCTTTCAGTTCTCTGCCAAATATTTTCTTTCCCCTCCCTAATCTAGGCCAGCTTACCTCTTGCTCATACTACAGGTCTCGATTTGAAAATGGCTTCCTCCAAGAAGCCATTCATGCACAACCCATTCAACTCTGATGAAATACTCCTCCTCTGCACTCTTAGGACATCCTGTATCTTAAAAATGCCTATGGACCTGTCACTCTGTTCTACTCAACAGACGTGCCAAAGACACCAGGGACTCCATGCTGTTCACTGCCCCTGGAGGAGACATTACATATGACAGGTTCTCGATAAATATTTGATGACTTATATGTAGAGCTGACGGGTTTATCTGTTTGCACTAATACTCTTGCTAACTCCATGTACAGGTTGTAACCAACACTACTTATACATTGTTTTATGGCATTCTGAGTATTTCAGATAAATCTTACAATATATGGAAGTAAATCATCAGCAATAAGGAATTCTCCCAAGGTTTTAGATCCACCTATAACGAACATTTCCTACCTAAATGGGTTAACAACAGAATAGCACAGAAGTCAGGCAAAGAGAGAGCTATTGACTTGAATTCCCAAATTTTCATTTCCAAAAAATGTGGGAACAAATGGGGTAGAGAGGTTGGCTCCTGAGTAACTCTTCTCTATGGAAGCCACAGTCCACAGTCATTCACTAAATGAACGGCTTTGTTAGTATGAAAATAAGAGATTGCATCATCTGCAGTGTACTGTTACCCAGTTGGCGTAACAGGAATTGATCAAAGAGCTACTTATCAAACAGTTACCTATTTCAAAGCTTGGGTACAGATTTTAAAGAATTAAAACAACACGCATTCAGTATTCTCAGTCATACTGGGAATAAACCAATGCTTTAACACAGGGTGGTCTCACAAAACATCAATTCCTCTTCTACCATTTGCCCTTGGATTTCCTCAGACTTAATCTGCCATCAACCTACTGAAACTAACTTGTCCAGTCCTCCACACAGCCCAATATGCTGGTCAGTTCTGTGCCCTCCCTTTATCCGTCCGACTGGGATACATGGTCCAGCAGACCACTCCTTCCTTCTGGGCATACTCTCTGGCACCGGCCCCCAGAACCACGCTCTCTTCTAGCCTTCCTTCTGCTACAAGCAGCAGATTCACAACAATCTTTCTGGTTGCTCATTTTCCAGACTTCCGAAGATTGGGTTCCCCAGGTTTCTTCTCCTGTTCACTCATTTGTCTTCTTTTGCTAACTCCTTTGGTGACTGGTCTATGACCCAACTGGTCTTGAACCAGTCCCCACCTGTCCCATTAATCCAGACACATCCATCCAACTACCTGCCTCACCTGGGGAACAAACACACTGCAATTTTAAAATCTGACTACTCCCTAAACCATCTCGTCCCAACTCCCCCAGACCAAACACTTACTTGATGGGTATGCCTTCCACCAATATGCAATCTCCCAACAAATGCTACTGGCCTTTCAGAATGCTCAGAACATGGCCACCTCTCACGGTGGCCACAGCTACCACTAGGTGCGAGTGTCATCTTTCACAAGATTGCTGTCCTAGCATCCTGACTATTCCCTGATTCTACTCTTGCTCACTTAAGTCCTCTCAACGCAGCAAACACTGTAAGCTTAAAATGTAAGTCGGATAGCACTCCTTGGCTCCCAATCTTCCAAGAGCACCCCAAGCACCAAATTAAAGCCATACATGTATAATGACCTCCTAAGGCTCTGCACCACCTGGTCTCCAATCACATGTGGCACCTTGCTGATCCAACATGTCAGGCACTCTGCTGTCTCAGGGCAATTTCCCTTTGCTAAAACATTCCTTCACCTGTTAGCCTCATTGCTCATGAAACCTTTCCCTGGTCACCACAGTTAAAACTACTTACTCCCTACTCCCTTCCTACATCCACCTATGCATCCCTTCCTCACAGCATATACCAAATTTTACTCATATTCTATCTACCCCCACTAGAATAGCAGCTCCAGGAAGACAGGAACTATCATCTATTTTATTGACTCTTGTGTCCTCAGTACTTAGAACACTGCCTGGCACAATGCAGGCATTCAGTAAGTATTTGTTGAACGAACGCATGGTACTATGAGACCTTACCAGATGGGCGCACCGGTTAAAAGGGCACTCTAGTTAACAGACTTAAAGGCAAAGAGTTAGGAGTTCTATTTCTCCTGATATGGCCTAGTGGGAGAGTACTTCATCAGAAACTTTGCTCCTAGAACTAAAATGAATGTGAAAGACAAGTGGCTTCATTTCAGAGTATCAGATAAATGGAGTCAGTACGAATATAAAAATCATACATGAGAAGTTAGCAAGTTTTAATAGAAATGTTAGCCATTCAGAACACTAGGAAAGATGTTCTAAAATAAATAATCTATGATTTTATACTTGATCCTATTAAGTAAAGAGCCTATTAACTTCACCTGAGGGATATCACAGAAGAAATCACACCTACATCTAAGGGTTGGCTGGGTCAACGATGAATAAGAAAATGGGCCATATCATACTCACTGCAGGAGGACCTGTCATCCCTTCCTTTTTGGAGAGCCCTATATACTCATGAGTCTCTCCTGGTTGGTCCTTTCACTCACTCACTTGCTTTGGCAGCCCAAATAAGGCACTAATCTCAGGAAATGAGCTCCCCTACCCACACAGCAATTATGACCAAGCACGTTAACCAAAACTGCTTACCTCACTAAGCACTGGACAAAACTTCAGGGACGACTCCAGGATGAATTCTGCACTTATCAGCACTGATTTTGCATCTACATTTATATTCTGTCCTACAGGACTCCAACCCTCTCAGTTTTATTTTGCATCCCACACCCTCTAATGTGCTGTACAGAAATAATTCTAGGTGTCATATTCATGTATATTGCATCATTTCACACTCAAGTATGAGGACCTAAATTTCAGCTAACACTATCTTATTTTAACATGTTTCGTGTGCCAAGCGGCATATTTACACCTCATTAAACCATGAGACAATCAGAGTGCTGTAGTAAGAGAGGGCACTGTGTTTTCTTAAGAGTTTGAATCATGCAAGACACTGGCACATCATGCAAGATGCATCTTCTACAAACGGGAAGAGCTTTTGAGATTGGTATCTATAGATGTGTTCACCCTTGAACCTGCAAAACAGCTCTGCCCAGAATTCAGCACACACTACTGGTGCTGCCACGTGAAGTCACTGCGCCACCAATCCTGGACATGAAAGTCCCTTCTACCACCACTCACTGATCAGACCCTGCTGGGGCTCCCAGTCCACTCCTGGGCAGTATCTCTCACTGTTCTCTCCTGCTGCTTTTGTTTCCAAGGCTTCTGGTCTAGCTCAGACCTCCTCAGTGCTGAGGACCCCAAAACGCCCCCTAGAGCAGGTCTCTTAACCTCTAATCACTCCTCCTCAAAGTCCTTCCCATTTCCCACAGTTCTAGGGGCAACACGCCTCCATTCAAACCCTTCTATCATTTCCCCAGTGAATTAAGAACAAAGTTCCTATAGGTCAGTGGCTCTCTAACTATGGTTCACGGACCACCAGCTAAAGACATACGGGGCTGCCTTCTAAACCATGGCTCCCCCACCTATGACATTAGCAGACCCTGGCAGTTAGGGCCGCGAACCATTTGGTCTGTACTAGTGACTCTCGTGCCCACTAAAATCTGAGTGCTCCTCAAGTTTTGCCTTCATATAACACAACTGGACACACCTGGCTGTGTTGGACAAACCAGCCTACACAAGACAAAAACAAAAACAAAAACAAAACAAGGACAGGCTAGCTGTTTGAAGGTAACAGAGAGCTGCTAAGGCAGCCAAAACTTGGGGCATCAAGGTCCTGAAAAGACAAGAAACTGCATCCAACATTCTTTCCCATGTTGTTCTTTGCACCTTTTCTGATTCCCAAGCATCCTGAAGACAAAGGGCCAAGTAGAAAGTAGCCATGGCTCTCAGTACAAGAGAAAAATCATTTTTCTTCATCCATATAAGAGAATAAAAGCCACCTTTAATCCTATCATCCAGAGATAACCCATGTTGGCACTATAATGTATTTCCTCCCAGTCTCTCTCTTTTTTTAATGTATATTCACACAATCTCAGAATTGTAACTTAATACAAGAAAACTAGAACCTAAAATCATTAAGTGACATTTAAAGGTTACATCATCCCTATTAAATATATTTGAAAATCCATCTTTTCGCTTTTACAACAGCCCAATCAAAAATTTTTTAAAAAGAAATGAAATAGGGGCGCCTGGATGGCTCAGTTGGTTAAGCGACCAATTCTTGATTTCAGCTCAGGTCATGATCTCAGGATCATAAGGTCAAGCCCTGCACTGGGCTCTGTGCTTGGCATGGAGCCTGCTTAAGATTCTCTCTCCCTGTGCCTCTCCCTCCACCCCAGTGCACCTGCATGTGCACACACACACACACACTCTCTCTCTCTCTCTCTCTCTAAAAAAAAAACCACAAAAATAATAAAGAAAAAGAGTTTTCTCTAAAATTTTTTTATTGGGTGGTAAAATTACATATTAAATTTGCACAGTTCAATTCAAATCATACCATTAATAATACAAATGTTTTCCCCTTGCCCTCAGAACTTATTACCAACCAACTTCTGCCGGTCCTGCCGAAGGGCAGCTAGGTGACAGGTCAGGTTCGGGAACCAAATGTGTCTTGATTCAAACCCCATTTACTTATCACGCAACCTCAGCCAGGTCAGGGCCTGGTTTCTTTAACTCTAAAATGAAGACAATTACAGTGCCCCTGTCCAATAAGCATGAGGACTAACGAGATTAATTCAAAAAATGTCCTAGCAAGGGCCTAGCACAGAGAGAAACTCAACGTCACCTGCTAACTGCTGCCTCCTTACTAAGCCATGAGCTTCTTGACAACAGGCTTCTTTGTAACTGACTCATCTTTTTGTCCCTAGCGTAAAGCAGATTAACTGGTATCAAAAAGGAAAGAGGGCGCCTGGGTGGCTCAGTGGGTTGAGCCTCTGCCTTCGGCTCGGGTCATGATCTCAGGGTCCTGGGATGGAGCCCCGCATTGGGCTCTTTGCTCAGCAGGGAGCCTGCTTCCCCTCTCTGTCTCTGCCTGCCTCTCTGCCTACCTGTGACCTCTCTCTCTCTGTCAAGTAAGTAAAATCTTAAAAAAAAAGGGGGGGGAGTAAAAAGGAGAGAGATTTTTTCTATGCCTTTAAAAGGAAATGGTTGAAATAAAAACAATGAAGATTTAACAGAAGATTATTATCTATAATGAATATATATGTGTGTGTGGTCTATATGTTTATATAACATGTATGTCATACGAACTATACGGACTATATACTTACAAAACAAATGAAAAGATTAAAATACTCCATAATTACTGTGGAGAAGTTTATAGATTGCATTTTGGGTGAGTACTACCCTCCTGTAAGTACTCACTCTAGCACTTCTCTTGTTTTTGTTTTGTTTTTCAAGAAATAGACCTAAAGTCAACTGTTAACTTACTAAATCAAACAGGACACCACAACTAACACAAAAATTCGGGACATATACCCTAAAGATGAATGAATTTAGGTACAAATGAAATCTCTCTGTACAAACAGAAACAGCTTCTGCCAGTGGCCATTCCACACAGCAAATGGCAAAATAAACACAATCAAGAGAAGCCAAATTCCTGTTTTCTTACTGAAGAGTAACCACCTAACAGTCTGCTACGTCTGTTAAAGCATTGGTATGTTTGGGCTAACAATACCTGCATGGAATTACATATTGCAATGTTAGGAATAACTAGTTAAAGAGCAAAATGAAGTTATAGGTAAGAAACAGATTTGCCAAGTAATCGATGGATTACTGTAGAGCTCATTGTATTCACCTCTTACAGGTACATTTCTCACTTAGGCAATTAACACCTGACCATGGCTGTTCACAGAGGGAATTACAAACAGGCCCACAGACATATTTTGTTTATCCCATGTCAAAAAAAACATAAATGGTTTTCTAAAAACTGGGAGATGTCACATACAATGCCAGATTTCCAGCTTCGTTGTGATGACAAAACAAGAAAAAAACAACAAAAATCGGAAGATCTGGAAACTGTAGGTCTAGTCAGCAGAAACTGAGCCAACGAATGTGTCTTTGGGTTTGCCACACTCTTGGCCACTTCCTCCTGACTCACATACTCCTGCGTTTCCATTTCAGACACCGTCTGCCTGGCCCCCAAAGGCCTCTGAGTTTGCAACTCTTGTTGCAAGTCCCAGTGCCAATCCTGGCCTTCGTGTTCATTTCTGTAGTACCTTTTGTATTTTGGACTCTCCTGGCCTTGGACAACTGTGGGAGGGGGGCTCCCCAAATTCCAGTGTCCATGCACTCAGACAAAAGAGCTTTTCACCTTGAGCTACTCTGAGGAATTCTCTGAATCTTCTTTCCCTCACTTCTCTTTGCATCCGTTTGCCCAGTTCAAAGCCAAAACTTGAATGCTAAATGAGACGACCACCATCCACCCTCTCTCAAAATGGAATGGGGGAGGGGGGTGTTACATTCTGCTCCTCAATTAGAGCAAGGTCTGGAAATTCCATCCAAAACCTAAACGGGTCCCTTCTGACCATGAAACATTCCTCTTCTTCTGTGTTTTTCTGGGGCTGAGGGCTCAGAGGTATACAACAAAAGGATCCCCTGGGTACCACTAGGAGCCCACAGGTTAACAGCTTTGACCCTCCCCTGCCCGCTCTGTGGAAAGGACACTCAAAGTCAGAGGTACATTAACTCATCCACTGAAATATATAACAACCATTCCTACTGGAAAAGCTCTCTTTCCTAAGTGATCATTATGTATTACTTAAAAACGAACTGTGGACAGGAATTATGGGGGACAGTCTGCTTTAAATCATTGATTTTTGAATGTTCTACATGAGCGGTATAAACCAATGATCCTCAAATTATAAACCAATTATAAACCAATGACCCTCAAATAGCCAGCACCATACTCTCCAGAGAGACTTGATAGAACACACCTGGGTCTCACCCCCAGAGCCTCCGATCTGTGGGTCTGGGGTAGGGCCTGGGAATTCACATGTTTAAGCTCCCAGCCAATGCTGATGCTGAAAAAGTAAGTTCAAGAACAACAATGATGAGATACTGGAGGGCTGGGGGTGTCACATGTATGAGACTGGGAAAGGGTCTCAAGAAAATCTCAGCTTAAAAACATCAGGAGTCAGGCCCAATATTCATATATTTATAGGTGGTCATTGCATGCGCAGATTAGATGGCACCAGATAAGAACCAAGAATCCACCCACATCCAAAATGGCCTTTCTTCACCCATCTTCTGTAAGATTCTCCACTTTTGCTCAGGAGTACGTATAACCAGAGCACTTCACACTACATGTCCCTAGACATACTCTATCAAGAAATATTTGTGGGTTTTTTCCATATCATTACTAACCATTTTGGCTTTAGCTTAGATAGTCATTTCTCACAGCCATGTTATCTGCACGTGGTTCGTGTAGGACTCTGGCTGGAATCCATGTTAAGAATGTGCTCACAATTTCAACAGGTATTATAGGAAGTCTGGTCCACTCTATATAAAAAGCTAGTTTTCCTATCTCAACGATCATATTCCAGGTAGTTTGACTTGACTCTTTAAAACACTGTAATATAAAATTACTCTGGGAATATGAAAGGCCATTCAATTAACACAGGTTCAACTTGGACACACACACACACAACTACTACTACTACTACCACTAAACCCAAAAGCACTGAATTTCCCCTCTGCCGCAAATCTCTGAAAATAGGAAATGGAATGTTTCCTTTCACTAAAAGGTTTTCCTCAGGAAAGCATGATTCAGATGATCAGAATCACCGCCTTTTCTGAGAGATAACACGTGGGGGTTTCTCCTCTCAAAGGGCTGACAGATTTTCTTCTTGGGGGGAAGGGAGTAGTAAGCTTCCAGGTTATTCTCCTACAAGCCTACCTACCTTTGTTTCCCTCCCACTCTACCCTGTTGATAAGTAATACATTAAGTGTTCAAAAATGTGTTCAACTCTAACCTGCTGAAAATTCCTCGATACACCATCTACTCAACCAAAAGTATGGTGGCTCTCTTTTCTAAAGCACAAGTAGGATAGTCTTGCAATGGAGCAAAAATATTTTAAATCAGTTCTATATGTGGGTTCCTTGGACCCAAACACTTATGTTAAGTGTTCCTACAGAAAGCTTTCTAGCTTTTACACCCTACTGATCTGCATTCTAAGGAACTGTTTTGCTCTAATAAACACAACTGCATTTGCCCTTCTGATCCCAGGTTAAAAACTGTTCAATCAGCCATTTGATGTCAAAGAAAACAAAGTAGGCTATGTCCACTTTCACAAAACCCCTATTCATAGATGAATAAACAGCTTCAGAAACTGTAGCTCCCAGCAAAATGTGCCAGAAAAGAACAATACCCGGGAACAAAGCATGTGAATGCAGAAAGACAGATTACACTCTCTATTTAAGTGACAAGAGAGTAATCAGGATGAGGGGAGGGTGGGAGCTCTCCTAATCCTAGTAAGGAAAACAGACTTACACAAATATATATACATCACAATTTCAAATATAATTTCAAAATGATCTATCAATGAGCCAACTCTATCTAGAACTTGGCTTCTCAAATGCTGGAGCCACCAAAACCTTAGTCCAAAATGCCATCATCTCCATAAAAGTGTACTGCATGCCAGCTGGTTGCCCTAAATTCACTTCAGCCCCAGAATCCAAATCAAATTTGTCACTCCCCTGCTTTCGACAACAACCAGAAAAAACTGCAAAGACCTGACCAAGATTTGTAAGACCCTACAGGACCTGGCCTCTGCATATCTCTCTCACCCCATCTCTACCCACCACCCCCGTGCCTCCCCCACCATCATCCCTGCTCTTCAGGACCCCACATTTCCAATTTTCTCAAACACACCAATTTAATTTGTACCTCAGGGCCTTAGCACTGGTTGTTGGTCTATTTTGTTGTGGTTGTGGTTGTGGCAGACTGTTGTCTGCCAACCCTGTATTAAAGCAGGGACCCAGCTAGATGCTTGCACCTAGACCAGTATGTGGAACTTAGTAGGTCCTAAGTAATTAAGAAACTCTTTTTACTGTGGGCTGAAATTGTCATCAACATAAGTCTTCCTCCTAAACTCTTGCTCCTAAGCTCTTTCTAAGAAAGCTACTAGGCAACTGTTCTATGATACCACCTCCCTCCCTCTAAGGTCTTCAAAGGAAATAAGGAAAAGTGTCCAAGGAAACATGAGGTAAAAACAGAAAACAGAGTTGATTTAACATACCACCAATATACCAATAAAAGGAGGATGGAATTGTTCTAAGTTATTAGTAAACATGTGAAAGGTGACTATCAGCCACAACAGTGATTAACACAACACTGTTAAATATTCAAACAAAAATAAAATCCAATTATAGTACATATTAACTTGGAATTATTACAAAGTTATCACTAATAAGTGTATGAACATTTATATGCTATACATTCCCTATAAGGCCTCTTTTAATTATAACTAAAACCCTGTGTATTGGTTATTATCAGTCCCATTTTGCAGATGAGAAATCTAAGGAAGGCTTGAAGACTGTAAGTTACTTACCCAACCTTTCAAACCTGTTAGTGTTAAACACAGAACATGAATCTAGTTTTTATTTTATTCCAAAGCCTATATATTGTTCACTGTAACTCCTTGACCTTCTCTCTGAAAGCATTTAAAATGAGGGATGCCTGGGTGGCTCAGTCAGTTAAACACCTGCCTTCAGCTCAGATCTTCATCCCAGGTCCTGGGATTAAGTCCTGCATCCAGATCCTTGATCAGTGGGGAGCCTGTTTATCCCTCTGCCTGTCACTCCCCCTGCTTCTGCTCTCTCTCCCTCTCTGACAGATAAATAAAATCTTAAAAAAAAAAAGCACTTAAAATGAAGTCACTGTGAATAATCAAAGGTAAGCAGGAAATGTGTTTATGTATGTGTGTGTATGATTCTACCAAACTAATTGCATCATGGACAAAAAATTGTAACATGACACTCAAAAATTAGATTAGGAGTGTCAAAAAAAGGAATGATGTATTCCATTACTGAGCTGCAATACAATACAACATAATCAACAAACCACAATGAGATAAATAACTAGCAGTAAGTGTTACAAATGCTAAAGGGTCAGATTCAAAATATGCAGGGGCCTGTTTAGGCTGTATGATTGAAAAAAAGAAAGAAAAGGCCTGTGTCCCATGAGTATAAATCCTAAGGGAATAATCAGGAAACAAAAAAGTCAGAAGTTCTTTGCAATTGCCCCTTCCCACATCTGCCAATTAGGAAACAAAAAACACCCACCTTAGCCAGAGGAGGGACCAGGTCTGGAGTGGACAGAACAAGGGAACAGAAGACTGTGGAGTCTGGTCCCAATTCCCGGCCTTTGACCTTGGCCAACTCATTTAACACTCAAAAACCAAAATTTCCTCATCTGCAACAGCAAGATGCCTTCACTGTACATCTCTCGGGCTTGTGAGGGCTCAGAAAGGAACGAACATGGAAGAGCTCTGCAGAGCTCATGTCAATAAAACTTGTTTTATTTATTAGAAGCTTACAGAACGGCTAAG
Organism: Taxidea taxus jeffersonii; assembly: GCA_003697995.1. NCBI lineage: Eukaryota > Metazoa > Chordata > Mammalia > Carnivora > Mustelidae > Taxidea > Taxidea taxus. The sequence continues at coordinate 10,673 of ML105552.1, read as the reverse complement.
CCTGGGATGAAAACTCTAGGAATACCACAGAAGGAGAGTAAAATGGGACATCACGGTGAGAACACAAATGTCCCAGAACTAGAACCCAACAGGCTACGAATGCTCAGAACTGGAAGTGACTACACAGAGTATGAGACAGAGGAGAGAGGACCCCACAGCACGGTGCAATGGTGTGAACACAGGAAGGGCTCGCAGGGGACGCTGGAGCATGAAGATGTCACTCCCAACTCTTCTGGAGACAGAACCCAGACACCTGGCCGTGGCACAGCACACACTTTTCAATTTTGAGAACTTCCCTGCTTACTCCCAACATAACATCCTGTGTCATTTTTCCCAACAGTGAAATGGTCCCACAAATCTGCTGAGCTTGGTAAGCCCTGTGCAGTCAATCACCAAAGTCCCCCTCATCCTAAAGCCCCCTCATCCTCCCACGCCCACTGGACAATTCGGACAGCACACTAAGCCACGGGGCCCACCGACCACCCCACAACTCCCTTCTGACCACCTGTTTTGAAAACAAAACACAACAACAACACACACACACACACACACACACACACACAGGTTGTTAAGAGAACTCTTCAAGTCCCCAAACATACGTAGGAAACCTCAGGGGAAAGGTGAACTTCGGGTGTGCAGAGAATTACCTGATGCCGCTGCTAGGTGGTGCCTATAAATCCAAGCACACACCCCAAGATGGTCTTTTTGCTTTACTTAGTGGCCAAGTCAAGCATCCTCAAATTAAGTGTCATCATTTAAGGGCTTAAATAAAACACACGGAGCCTGTGTCAGATCAGACCGCAGAACCTACCAGCAGAGTAGAAAAATGGGTTTGCAGCTGTAAAGACCACACAGATCACCAGGGGCTCTTGTGAAAATGCAGACTCTGACTCAGCAGGCCTGAGCTTCTGCATCTGCAACAAGCTCCCAGGTGATGTGGACCACTGCTCAGGACCAGGGGCCAGACAGCAGCCGCCCTGTGACGGCATAAGCTTATGCTGTGCCCACTGGAAGTCCAGTTACTAGTAAAATAAAAAAAGTTGAGATAATAGGATTTGGATTTCTTGACCCAAAGAAGGTTCACGATATTGGCAAGAGTCACTCAGCTAACCAAGAACCTTCCTGATGAGCCGTTAGTCTTGCCCTGGGTCCTCTGAGTGGTTGTCAAATGGCAGGGAAATTTCCTGGGTACAAACTGGGGCCCCTGCATGGAGGAGCCAGCCTTATGATGGACCTGATGGCTCAGAGAAGAAAACATGTGACCTGGAGCTACAGAATAAAAGAGAGGAAGCAATAAAATCAAGGAGTAGTAATCTACTGAGAACTTATATAAGACCACACAATTCAGGGTAGAATGGGGATACAGCTCCCGAGTTTGACTGCAGAGCCCACCTCACCACGGAGCTCCCCTGACCTAGTGCAGACCGTGGAATTAATGATGTCATGGGGGGGGCTGTTTACAAGCTCCACAGCTTATAAATACAGAACCCTGAGCAAGTTCTCTCTCTCTCCCCCTCTCCCTCTGCTTCGGTTTCTCCATCTTTAATATGGGTTAGTAATGGTCTGGACACTTCACTGGGTTTTCTAAGAATTATAGGAGTCAAAATAAAGCACTTGGCACAGTGGCTGACACATAATACATGCTTCAGTAACTGCTTTTCTATCCTTATGATTAAGATAACTCTATGGCGAGAGCCCAAGAGATGGACTAACACCAGGAGAGAGTGGAATAGAAAGTAGACTTCTGACCCACGAGGGAGATGTACAGCTGTCAAAAGAAAAGGATCGGGGTGCCTGGGTGGGTTAAGCCACTGCCTTCAGCTCAGGTCACGATCTCGGGGTCCTGGGATCCAGCCCCGTATTGGGCTCTCTGCTCAGCAGGGAGCCTGCTTCCTCCTCTCTCTGTCTGCCTCTCTGCCTACTTGTGACCTCTGTCTGTCAAATAAATAAATAAAATCTTTAGGGAAAAAAAAAAAGAAAAGGACCTCCCTTTTTCACAGGCCACAGAGGCTAAAGGGAAAAGTCTAACCTAACTGGAATCAGGTCTGCGGGAAGCCCTGGCCTCTGTGTGGACGGCAGCAGGAGGGGCCTAAGAGTCTGATCCTGGAGTTGACCTACAGTGTACCAGATCTCTACAGATAACCTGGAAATTCCAGCCCCTCCAGGACCAAACAGGGAGGCGCTTTAAGAGTGCTGATGTCCCACATACAAACAGACGTTATGGGGGAGAACATTGCTGATGGTCAGATGACAGAGAATGAGCAAATGCCCTGAACCCCGCAGGCTCACACCTGAAGCAAGAGACCCTTCACTTGTGGTTCGTGATGGGGAAATGGTACTCCTGCTAGGAGCAAGAAGCTGGCCAGAGGGACTTCTTCTCTGCCACTAAAGCAGGGTATTAGAGATGTGCTCACTCCACAAGACACTTACTGAGAACCTGCCCGTTCCAAGCCAATCAAAGACCAACAGAGCTTCCAGGGACACATCAGTGGTCGTTCCTCCTTGTTAAAGACAAGCCCCAGTGGTCAGAAAACAGAAACACAACTTGGGTAGCTGTGTTTTATAATGCAACTTCTAATATTTAAATCAAACTCAGAGAAAAAGACTTCATATAATGTATGGTTTTTTGACCTGAGAAAGCTGAACAGGAATAAAAAAAGAATGCCAGTTCTAAAACAGGGTGGACCCACAGGCTTGATGTACATGGGACATTATGACAGGTCTCCTACTTCGAGAACTAATCTATAAAGATCAGTACATATAAATTACTGTGCGTCAGCCACTATGGGCTGCTTACCAACATCTACTCTCCCACCACCCCCCTTCTTCCCCACTGAACTCCAAATTTTCTCAGGGCAACAATGGACCCAACTAAACTCCTCCCCCACTCACACCCCCCCAACCCCGGACAGTGACTAGCCTCCCTTGCAGCATGAGGCTATGTGAGAGTTCTGGCGAGTGAGATGTAAGCCACCTCCCTTGATGAAACTTCTAGGAGAAGACCTGGCTATCACCAGTCTTTCGTCTTTGCTGGGTCTCCTTTCACCTGCCTGAAATAAAGACGAGATCCTGGAGGCGAAGAGCCCCTTGCACTGTGGCATTAAGTATGAAGATGAACACGACCTGCTGTACCACATGCTGAGAATGGCTGAACAGGATAGCAGAAGGAGCCTGGGCCCCTGACGGCACCATGGAGCCCCCATCTACTTCTAAATTCCCCATTTCCAGACTTCCTTTACAAGAGGAAATCAGCAGTCCCATTGGATTTACTCCTGTAAACTGGATTTTCAGTTATGGGCACCACACCCTATTCTCACCTGATAGACATTATAAAAGATATTTGCTTCGCAAAAGCCTTGAGAATTAAAGACAGGGTGCCAAGAACTATGAATTAATTTGATTCACAAATAATCCTACCAAATAGGCAAGATAAGACACACATATACCAGACAACTCTCTTCCACTAACAGGATATTAATAACTCACATCATGGGAATCCTGAAGGTCTGCTCATCAATGTGGTAAAGATTCTGAGAGTCCTCTAATAGAAAGAACCTCCTGAGAAGACAGAGTTAAAGCCAAGGCACCTGGGCTCACATGCTGCTGTCCCTTCCCCACTGTGTGACACTGATCAGGGTACTGGACTTTTCTGTGCTCAGAATAGAACCACAAAATGGAAGTATCAGTTCCCACCTCAAAACGTGGTTACCCACATTAAATGAGTAAACACTTGTACCATGAGGAGATCTGAGCCTGACACACTGCTAAGATTTACTGAGGATCTCCTAACATTATGATGAAAATGGTGACGGTATAGCTAAAGATTCATACAAACAAAAATTATAACAATAATAAAATAAGAATAAAATCCACATGAATTCATTCTTTCTGTAGACACAGACCCTTTTTCCTAATGCACACACCTGCCTCCTAACATCAACCTAAGAGAGAGGACGCTGTAAACCGTGGTCAGGTTTAAACAGTTTTAAATCCAAGGCTTTCTACGGGGCTCACAATCACCCTACCTTACTCGTGCGGCACCACGCATGGCAAAGTCTACATGAAGAACTTCTTATCAGGAGGATGTATTTATAAAGTGGGGGTTGTGTAGAGAGGTTAGCAAAGACAACTAAAAATAGTCGTATAAGCAAACAAGTTTGCATAAGTCAACAGCTGATTGAAAAGTCAATACTTTCACATCATTACTGTGAGAAATATTCAAGTAACGTGTCATGCAATTTGGGAAAGTGTTGCCTCTTGCCTAAGAGTTTGCCACACTTACTCCTGTTATCTTTTCTAGGTTCTAAGACAGAAAGTATCCAGGTCATTCTATGAGGCTGTATTTAAGGGTCCAAAAGGGCACAACCATTCCATATCAAATTGCCACACGCTAACCACAGGCATGTAACCTAATCAGTGTCCAGTGCTCCTGATACCGAGATACTGAACCACTCATAACTGAAACTTTTCCTAAATGAAAGCAATCGCAAGTCCTAAGGTCAAGGGAACTGGAGGCCAAAAACCTTTGAATCTGCTCTTCCTTTTAGTTGCTAAACAAACATAACAGGATGTGAATTTACACTTCTCTTCTCCCAATCCCAAGAGGGACCAAAAAAAAGACATGAATCTTGAGGGTGTGAAGATCTCACTCCATAATCTTCCTGTGTGCCTGTTACCATTTTTCTAGTTGTACTTTATCAAGTAGGCTGGCAGGGGCTCAGGAAAACCAGAGTGATAAACTGTAACCTTTCTTGACTCCTGGGCTGTACAGCTCCAAGAGAAATATACTGCATGCCACAAATGTGACTCATGTGTGTAATTTTTCACTTTTAGGAGCCACAATTTAGATAAAAATAAGCAGGTGAAGCTAATTTTAATCATAAATTTTACTTAACCCAATATATCCAAAATAGTCACCTCAACATGTAGTGAAATATGAAAAACTGAGATAATATACATTCATTTCTTTGTACTAAGACTTCACATATGTTTATCTTACACTTACAACACCTTAGAATTTTGACCAGCCCACCGCAAGGGCTTAAGAGCCACATGTGGCTATGCTATTGGACAGAACAGCTCTGGAGGTCAAACACTGCTGAAAATCATCTTTTTCTTGAGTTGCTTCTATGATAGACACATAGGTAAACGAGATCAGCCAACTCAGTCTTGGCAAGTCACTGGTTGGGGAATCTAGTATATCTTGAACAGGGAAAACAAACCCAGTTGCCAAATAGGGCCTAGGAACTTACAGGCTTTTCAGTTAATGTCTTGTGCCAAGCACTGGCAATGCTATTTACTCTTTACCTGGGCAAACCAATCACCAATGCACACATCTGTGTTGTTTTCATCTTCATTTTAAATAAGAACCCTGGACAAAGCTTTTCTCAGAACTATATCCCTATCCTGCTCCCAGTGGAAATGATCAAGCATTCCCCACTGACACATCCCATAATGTCCCATATATCTAGAACATCCCATTCCACGTGGTCTATGTGTACCATGCAGGCATGAGAAATGAGATGCAGAGATGACCGGTTTCCATTAGGCCCCAGCCACGGGTGAGACAGTTGGAAAGATGACCTGATCTTACCAGTATTACCTACCTCACAGGCTTACTGTGATGACCAAAGGCAATAACAGAGACAGTTCTTAGCATACTGTAAAGCGCTATACAATTCTAGTTATTATTACTGAGAAAGGACACCATTCCTCACCTGGAAGAGCAGACAGAAGAAAGAAAATAGTAAAAAGAAAAAATAGTAACTTGAAACAAAAGAGATGATAAGCTGGAGTGGGGGAGAGGAACCCATGAAAACAGTGCTTGTTTCTGTGGGCTTCGTTTCTTTGGAAGAGTTCGAAGAGGCTTGAGGAAACTCACCTCTCTTCCTTGGAAGTACTGGGAGGCATAAAAAAGCAAGCCAGACCACTCGATGTAGGAGCTTCTGTCCCTGCTCAATCACCCATTACCACCCTACCCCACTGTTTTTCCTCACCCCCAACACTGTACAACCCGGGACAGTTATTCTAAACAGATCGCTTCTTCCCGAGGTCTAAATGTGGCCTAAAAAATAATAATAATAATGCAGCGCACAGGGGGTACTGGCACCTTCTGGAGCAAGTCACCGAGTCCGGGGAGTCTGGCTCAAGGCTTCTCCCCGGCGCGAACGCCTCAGTGTTGGCTCTTGGGCTGCCCTCTCGCCTCCTCCAACAAAAACAGAGGCTCGGCGAGCCGCTGGAGTCTCCCTTTACCTGTCCAACCGCCCCGTCACGCCTGCGAACTCCTCTGGGCAGGCGGCATTTACGAGGTCCGAGGGGAGCCACCCACACAAAGGCGCCTTGTGCCTCTCAGCTCCGGGACGGGCAGCCTAGGAGCCGGGCACCGCACCCAGGCAGGGAAGGCGCCCCGGGTCCCGCACAGCCCTCCCCCGCCAGCCCCGAGAGCCGCACCCCCAGCCCTCACGGTCCACAGAGCGGCCATCTCCGCTCCACGGCTTCATGACGGGTGCTCCCCTCGGCTTGCCACATCCGCACGCCCAAACGCAGGCACGAGAGTTAGGGATGCACGAACCACTCGGAAGAAGTTTGTATTGTCACCGCGCCGCGCTCCCAACGCATCTCGCCTGAAGAGCGGTTGCGCACCCCGCAGCCCAGCTCCCCGCCCGCCCCCTGCCTGGACTGGACACGCCGGGCCCGCCAGACCCCCTCACCTCTAGTCCAGTCCACCACTTGCTTGGGGCTCCACTTGGTCACGGGTTCCATGGTGCACGGCTTTGCTCCCAGCTGGGCGAGAGTCGGCGGTGGAAGTCTCACTACCAGGGCCCGCTGTCCTTCCCGAGAGGGCGCGCCCCGCGGCTGGTCCCCGTGCGCCGCAGCGCCCCGTCAAGGCTGCATGGCCGCGGTCAGCGGGTCCTCCCGGAGCGGCTAAGCCAGGACAGCGCGGCCCCCTCCCGGGCACCCGGGACAGTCGCGCGACTCCTCCTCCAGCTGCCAACGTCCAGCTGCAGCTCCTCCTCCTCCCCGTCGCCGCCGGGAGCCCGGGCACAGCTGCAGCTCCTGGGCGACGGCAGCTGCGGGGACGCGGGACCGTGACCCCAGGGCCCCTGGCCTCGGCTCTGCACGGGACCCTTTGGGCCCAGCTGCTCCCCGTCTCTCGACTGCGCGGATGGTCCGCACCACTTCCACCGGCTGGTCCGCCGCGGGCTCCGCACCCCCTCCAGCTCCTTCTCTTCGTGGCGTGCGCTCCCGGGGTCTCCGCTCCGCGTGCGCCGGCGTCCCCGAGCCTTCCCGGCCGCAGGTCCCACCTCCTGCGCCTCCCTCCGGGGCTGGACTTGGGCTGGGAGGAGCGCGGGTGAGCGCGCTCGGATTACAAAGTTTCAGCTCCCGGCGCTGCTCTCGGAATAAAAGAGGGGCGGGGCCGAGGACCCAGTGAAACTCGTAGGAGGGGGTGGTTCCACCCGAAAAGGCCGACTCGGGTTACTTTCTCTAAGCCCTTCGCGCACAGTGTGAGTGTCCCGGGCCCTACCTTCCTTTTCAAGAGGCGGGTTGTAGATCGTGCGTGCATCCTGGACAGCCCGGGTCCTATTGGTAGCAGAACAGTCTGTCTCAGTGTGAGCAACACACTTTAAAAAAGAAAAAGAAAAAAAAAAAAGTAGGATCTGCACGTTCTGTTCATTTTCAGTGCTTTGTATCTGCATTGCTCGGCGATTAAGCCTTCCTCCTTTTAAATATCTCAGGGCAAAATTATTTTGCTTCATATTTTAGGTAACATTGTAACAGTGTTAACTCACTTTTTTTGCAAATGCCCTAAACGCCAGCCCGATGTTATTTTGTTCTCCAAAGACAGCAAGTTTACCAGGAAACTGCTAGTCGCTTCACTCTTGGCTTCACCCATTCTAATCTGCACTGAAAAACTGGCCCTCCAAGTATATATTTTCATGCTTTTTCTCATTTTCAAACTAAGTCTTCCTTGTTTAATCTTCAAGACCAGTGTGTAAGAGCAATTCTTTCTCATTTTAACTCTGCATATGGGCCGAGTTCTCTTGACTCTGGGATGGTTTGCGCCACAGAGTCCAACAAATCTTGCCTTTGAGATCGACCTTGGCAACAAAAGGCCCAAAGCATCTGAAGGTGCCCAAAGCAGAATGCTGGCAGGTAGGCAAAGCCAGAGGTGTTGGGAAGGAAATAGCCTGACTTCTGGGGCAAGGGGAAATGGAGCCAGTCACTTCATTCTCAGCTTTATCCCACTCTCATCTTAAATGAAAAACTTTGGCCCCCTGTGTATCTACCCCCAGCCCCTTCTGTTTTCCTACTTAAGGCCTTGGGTGGCAGTCAGGGGCAAGGAGGCTGTCACAGCAAGCACCCAGGGGTTGAAGACCAGCTCACACTCCATCGCTGCACTAATGGAAAGCAATCACTTTCTGACATGCCCTGGGAAAGGCTGTCCCCCTCTTACTGAGTAAGAGGTGCTTGGCAGGCTGGAGTTATTATGGTAATGGTTACCCTGCAAGACTCAGCTCCCTTCTTTTAGTCATGCTACTGCAATGATATTTCAACTTGGTAGCTAAAGAGAATCACAATAAATTGGTAGCTCTTAGCATTATTTATTGCTGTATTGTAACAGTCATATTTCCAACGTGAGCCGATGCTCATTTGGATTAGTCATCAATCTTGAAGGGGAAGTTGCTAGCCAGCCAAAACAAAAAACAGCAGAACAACAAAAATCAAGTACATAATTGCAGAAACTGGTGGCAGGAGGGCCCTTCCACATTTCACAGGACTCGATGTGGGGCCAAAATGAACCCTGAACAGAGGAAAAAATCCTAAACTTGCATACCTCTCCACCTTCAGAGCCTCCGCTGAACACTGCCCCAGCCAGAGTGAGCTCCCACACCCACTCACAGATTCTTCTGGCACTTAACGATTCTTACCTTCAATTATGATTACTTATTCACACTTTCCCCTTGGAGACTTGAAGGCAGAGCCTACCTGATATTATGCAGAGCTTTCTCTCCCTTCCCTCTTCCTACCTCCTCGCCGGTAGCACCTCACACCAAGCCAAAGGTGTGGCAGTATTTATTCATTCAATTAATATCTGTGAATGCCTCCTATGTGCCAGCCATTGCAGTCACTAAATATTTGTTGAATTAGTGTGATAGGTACTATTTATACAAGTCTGTTGGGATGTTTATGCTGAAAAGATGACTAGCAGCAGGCCTAAGCATCTGTTGTACACTCTGAGGAGCTGAAGTAAGAAGAAAAAACACTTTAAAAAGTGAAATAACATCAGACCCACCTTCCATGCAACTTATCTGTAGGACTGAACAAACACAACACCACAGATATGCAGTTATCAAGTACTTTTCTCTTTTTTTTTTTTGGAGCAAGAGTTATTGGCAGACTAGCAAACTTGGCAAAGGCGATGACAAACCTCCTGGTAGAGTAAATGACCTTCAAAAAAAAATGACCTTTTAAACTTAATAATATCACTTGCTAGCCATCTTTAATGGCAGAGAGTAGGGAAAAGGACTCTGACATTTGTCATTGGGTTCACTAGAAAATATAACCACACCTTTTGTTACAGCAATCACTGTACCTTGTCATTTTGAATTATGATGAAGATGGCCACACAATTTATCTCCAAACCAAGATATTCCTGAATATCTAATGCTAATGCATGGGAATAGCATGAATAAATTGGGCCATATGGTCCCTGTGATTATGAAGAAAAGTGAAGTGCTAATAATTTTGTCATAGAAATTTACTTGAAGCTTTTCACATCTTAAAATTCACTTGCATTAGTCATTCCTGGGGAGTTAAAAGCTAAAATTCAGAGAGTCAAGCAAGATTTTGCAAAATTTCAGCCCACTGAGTCAACACATTGTCTGTACTCAGTACATAAATACATCATAGCTAAAGAGGAAGGCCATGCTAAGATCTCTAACCCAGAAGACCAATTAACTATCTAAATGAATTAGCGTTCTGTTTACACTTCAAGTCCTGAAGGCTAATTACTATTTAAATAAGGCCTTCTACTTTAATTACAGTTGTTAGCATGTGAAAGTTTTAGGGAGGCCTCCCTTCCTGTCTGAAAGGCAGACCTGAAGACATCCGTAATAAAGGCAGAATCTTAGGTAAATAGCTTTGGAAATGAAAGTGTGTATACAAAAAGATCATTTGTAAATTTGCTAAGTTTTCTTCTCTGCTAGCTGTAATCTGTAGCTCCATTACACGGTACAGGTGTGCATGCACAGAACCCAACCGCAGCAGTGCTGTCTTCTTCAGAATCAGAATTACTCATTTGGACCTTGATGTTTACCACAAGTCATGATCCATAGCAAGAAGCTGAAGAAATCCTCTTCTAAACGGAACTAAATTTGTAGAACTGATACTAGAACCCACATCTAGATTTCTCTTCCAGCTCCTTCATTTTCCTGACTTTGGGTCTCCTTGAATACAGATGTCATTTATTCAACCAATGAAATAATTCATTCAGTACTTGTAAGGCATTTAACGAGGCCCAAGGAAGATTCAGAAACAAATGCCAGTATATGTGTGTATACACACACACACACACAGAGTTATATAGAAATATATATACGTATATATATATAAAGTATATATATACAGTGACATATATAATATACATACAGTGATATATATATACATATATA
>ML105551.1:8805-32909 GCA_003697995.1 Taxidea taxus jeffersonii | reverse complement strand
AGAGTGGACATCCTTGTCGTTATGAAGTTGAGGAATGTTCCCTTTATCCCTGTACTTTGATGCATTTTAATCAGGAACGCATGCTGAAAACCTCCAGACTCTTTCTATGAAGCCCACGTTACCCTGATCTGCAACCAGGAAAAGACCCCATCGAAATGGACAATTTCAGACCAAAATTCCTGATGAAATGAAGGCCAAGATTCTCAACAAGATCCTAGCTAATAGGATCCAAGAGTACATTAAAAACATTATCCGGGGCACCTGGGTGGCTCAGTGGGTTAAGCCTCTGCCTTCGGCTTGGGTCATGATCTCAGGGTCCTGGGATGGAGCCCCACATTGGGCTCTCTGCTCGGTAGGGAGCCTGCTTTCCCCTCTCTCTCTCTGCCTGCTTATGATTCCTCTCTGTCAAATAAATAAATAAAATCTTAAAAAAAAAAAAACATTATCCACCATAACCACTTGGGACTTAACCCTGGGACATAAGGGTGGTTTGGCATTTGTAAATCAATCGATATGATAGATCAATAAGAGAGGAGAGAAGAACCACAAGGTCCTCGCAATTGATGCAGCAAGCGCATATCACAAGATCTATTTGTATTCTTAGTGCTTTATTTTTTTTCTATTTTAACTTTTTTATTATTTCTGATGTTTATTTTTACCTATAAGTTATGTACATGTATATTTTTTCTAGTCCTTTTCATTAAATTGTTTTATATTTGTAAAAAAGTAAATAAATAAAAGATACTGAATCCAAACGGAAGCCTTCCAATAAAGAAAACAAACCGACACAAAATGTAAATCTCTTGACCCAGATGCCTTGATTTTCTTATGTTAAGGGGGAAATGATATTAATCCGACATAAACTGGCATAGAGAATATGAAAAGCAGGTACACTCCTTCTGTGGGACTGACTTCCCACATAATATTCCACAACAATAATGGAAGTCAACATTATAGGCTGTGATGACAAGTAGGCAGAGAGGCAGGCAGAGAGAGAGGAGGAAGCAGGGTCCCTGCTGAGCAGAGAGCCCGATGTGGGGCTCGATCCCAGGACCCTGAGACCATGACCTGAGCCGAAGGCAGAGGCTTTAATCCACTGAGCCATCCAGGTGCCCCAAATATTTCCTTTTTTAAAAAAAAATTACTTATTTATTTGACAGAGAGATCACAAGTAGGCAGAGAGACAGGCAGAGAGAGAGAGAGAGGAGGAAGATATAAATATTTCTAAAAAGTATTTAGCAAAGTTAATCCATCAGTATATGCTAAGGATAGCATATCATGACCAAGTTGAGTTTATACTAAAATGTAAGATCCGTCTCACATTGGAGAGTTTGTTAATATCACAAACTCAATATAATTTATCACAGTAATGTATTAAGTGAGGGAAACTGTGTGATTATCTTAATAGATGCAAACCTTAAACATTTATTTGTGAAGAAACTGTCAGTTCTTTAAAATAGAAGAAAATCTCTTTAACCCAATAAATGGCATCGACAAAAAATACCTATAAATAATATTATTATTTTAACAGAAATCAAATGTAACAAGGGTTGGCAAGGATGTGGAGAAATGGGACCCCCTGCTGATTGCTGGTGGGAACCTGAACTGGTGTAAACCCTGGGAAAAAGAGTTTTGTGTTGCCAGTTCCCTCCCTAGATATTTTGAAAGATTGGAAGGGGAAAAACTCAGATATCTGTACAGCCATGGTCATAGCAACACTACTTGCAGTAGCCAAAAGGTGGAAATGATCCAAATGTCCAACAGATGATTGGGTAAACACAGTGTTTATTTGTATAGTGTGGTCTCTCTCTCTATATATATACATATATATGTATATATGTATATATATAATGGAATATTATTCAGCCATTATTTTCCAAAAAAGAAATTCAGAATGAAATTCTGACATGTACTACACCATGGATGAGCCTTGAAAACATTAGGCTAAGTGAAATAAGCAAGACCCAACCCAACCCAACCCAACCAAACTAAACCCCCTATGCTTTCATTTATATGAGGTACGTGGAACAGGAAAATTCGTAGAGATGGAAAGTAGAACAAGATTACCAGGGCCTGGGGGAAGTAGAAATGGGGAGCTATTGCTTAAAGCAATTTCTGTTTAGAATGATGATAAAGCTCTAGAGGTATGGAGTAATGGAAACAAACTTACATACTGATGGGGGGGATATAAATTGACATATTGCACAACACATTTGACGCTATCTAGCAACGTTGAAGACCACATATCCTATGACCCAGCAATTCCCTTGCTATAAGTATATATCTTAGAGCAGAAGTTTCCCAAGCAAGATCCCTGGAGATCCTCAAGCTTCCTTCAGGGGACCTACAGGGACTAAATTATTTTCTTAGTAATACTGAGAGGTCATTTGCCCCTTTTCACCGTGTCGACACTGATACTGACAGTGCAGATGGAGTCGTGGGTAAACCAGCTAATGCCCATGCAGGAATCAAGGCTGGGGACCAGAATGCTGGCAGTCATGTTCTCTACCACTACACCTTTGCAATAAAATAATTAATAATGATGATGATGATGTTAGTTTCACTTAAGGTTGTCCTTGATGAAGAAGCAAAAGTTACTAATTTTTAAAAGGATTTTATTTATTTATTTGACAGAGAGAGAAACAGTGAAAGGAAACACAAGCAGGGGGAGTGGGAGAGGGAGAAGCAGGTTTCCTGCTGAGCAGGGAGCCCGATATGGGGCTTGATCCCAGGACCCTGGGATCATGACCTGAGCCGAAGGCAGATGCTTAACAACTGAGTCACCCAGGTGCCCCCAAATCACTAATTCTATTAAATCTTTGACCTTTGAGCAGATACCTTTCCAACTGCTGTGTGATGAAACAGAAGGTAGGAGTGTGTAAAACTCTGCTGTTGCATACCCAAGAATAATATTCTTTTGAAAGAGAGCACTGAAGTTGTAAGTAGAATGGTGGGCTTTTTTTTCTTTTTTAATCAATACCATTTTGACTTGAAGACATGATGGCTAAACAAACAGTGATTATTCAAACTGAACATCTGGGTGATATTTTCTTAAAAATGAATGAAGTACATCTGACCCTTCAGGGAAAACAGTGGATGTTAGTTATTGCCTGTGACAGAGTTCTGAGCTTTCAAACTAAAACTAGAATTTTGGAAACCTTGTATCCATCACTGTGAGCTGGTCAACTTCCTCATGTTTAAATGTTTTTCTGATGAGATCACTGGTGGTATTAGCAGATGCAATTCTTTTTCTTTTTTTTAAAAAAGATTTTATTTATTTATTAGTTAGAGAGAGAGCACGCACAGGCAGGCAGAGAGGCAGGCAGAGGCAGAGGGAGAAGCAGGCTCCCTGCCGAGCAAGGAGCCCGATGTGGGACTTGATCCCAGGACGCTGGGATCATGACCTGAGCCGAAGGCAGCCCCTTAACCAACTGAGCCACCCAGGCGTCCCAGCAGATGCAATTCTTACAACATCATACACTCTGCCAACATTTGGAAGATTTGCAAGGCCCAGCATACCCCTGGATTCCAAATGACCACCATGATGTTACAAATCGCAAATAGCTGAAAGATCTACTCACAGCACAAGCTCAGTCAGTGGGTTTTAATGTAACAGAGCTCAAAGGGGTGTCGGCACAGTTTCAGATTCCACATGGTAACTAACCAGCTAGAAACTACCACTCACTGAGTTTTCCCTTAGCATCAAAGAATAGCCACAGTTAGCTTTAAAGCCTATGAAAACGTTTCTCTCCTTTTGAACTACATATCTATATGAGGCTAGATTTCCTCCTTTACACCAAACAATATGGCACAACAGATGGAATTTTTTGAAATCAATACATAAAAATCAATATATTTACATTCATCTATTGGGTTTGCCCATCCTGTGGTATAGATTTTCCCACCACGGAGGATTTTGAGCTCCCACTGTGATTTTACAGAAGGTGGAATTGGGAAGAGATAAGCACTGGGGGCTCTCATGAGCTCTATGACCTGGTTTCAGACCACTAATATAACCCATACTTGATAAAGCCCTCGGGGTCCTCAATAATTTTTTTAAATATTTTACTTATTTATTTGACAAAGAAAGAGAGAGAGCACAAGCAGGGAGAGTGGGCAGAGGGAGAAGTAGGCTTCCTGCCGAGCAGGGAGCCCGATGTGGGGCTGGATCCGAGGACTCTGGGATCATGACCTGAGCTGAAGGCAGATGTTTAACCAGCTGAGCCACCCAGGCGCCCTCTCAATAATTTTTAAGAAACTAGAAATTTGAAAGCCACTGCCCTAGAGAAATGGCTGTGTCTTGGCCCCAAAGAGCAAGTACAAAAAAGTCATAGCAACCACAACTCCATGCAACATGAGTGAATCTTAAAAGTAGTAACTATAGGGGCGCTGGGGTGGCTCAGTCAAGTAAGCATATGCCTTCAGCTCAGGTCATGATCCCAGGGTCCTGCAATCCAACCTAGAGTCGGGCTCCCTGTTCAGTGGAGAGCCTGCTTCTCCCTCTCCCTCTGCCTCCTCCCCCCCTGCTTGTGCTCTGTCTCTCTCTCTCTCTCTGTCTCTCAAATAAATACATAAAATCTTAAAAAATGTTAACTATATTTAGGAAAAGAAACCAGACTCAAATGAATACATGCTATAGATTTCCATTTATACCAACTCCACAAACAGGCAAGGCTAAGTGTTAGCTATAGGAATGCATCCTTTGGCACTCAGCATATTTAAAAAAAAAAAAAAAAGCAAGGAAGTGACAGCTACAGAAGTCAGGTTGGAAAGGGAGGTGCGTGTGTGACCCTGGGCTGCTGGATATGTTCTGTTTCTTGACCTCCGTGCTGTTTTGTGGGGTTGTGCTCAACTGTAATTCATTTATCTGTACATTTATTTATTTATGTATTTTTAAAGATTTTATTTATTTATTTGACAGAGAGAGAGATCACAAGTAGGCAGAGAGGCAGGCAGGGCAGGAGGGGGTGGAATCAGGATCCCTGCTGAGCAGAGAGCCAGATGCGGGGATCCATCCCAGGACCCTGAGATCATGACCTGAATTGAAGGCAGAGGCTTAACCCACTGAGCCATCCAGGTGCCCCTGTACATTTATCTTTAATGTATTTGTTCATATTGTGTTATTTTATAATTAAAAGTTTTTAAAAATGGAATTATACAGAACGCATGACTCCCCTGTACTTGGATCAGAAGGACACCCCTTCTTCCCAGCTCTAGCCTGCCCAGATGGTTGTCCCTACCAAACAGAGGTCTGTCATTCCCTGTGGTGTGTCTTCAGGTCTTCTCTCCACCACATGGTTAGTTTCAAGAGGGAACAAATAGTTTCTTGGGGTTCTTCTTCTTTTGTTTAAAGGTTGTTGGAAAATACGTTCTCCGAATTACCTACTTGAAACTGGATGTTTTCATTTGTGGCCAGTGAGACTACAGGGTTCTGCTCCTTTAAGTCAACTGTAGTGGAGGCACCTTTCTCTGTTAGCACTTTTTTTAAACAGCTACAGAGTATTTCATTATATGGATGTGCCATAATTTATTGAAACAGCCCTCCTTTGACAGAGAGGTGGTTCCTAATTTTTTTTTTGTTTTGGGAATAAACAAAATAACGGCCTTTCTCCCATTGGACCTCAGTGGGTTCCCTCTGTGAGTATGGGCCCCTCATCTAGTTACTGATGCATTACACTCACAGCTCGGTGCTCAGGATGTAGCATGTGCTCAATAAAATGACTGGGGGGAGGCGAATGAAGACCAACCGAAAAAACCACTTGGTATCAGTTTGAGCAAAAAGATAGGGTTTTTTGTGGAAACCCCTTGGGCAAAGGAACAGAAAAGCCCTAACTGTAGCCCAGGGGTCTAGGCCAAAATCAGAGTGGATTCAAATCCACGTGGGTGATATTAAACATCTACTTAATCTCTCCTTGCTTCACTGTTCTCATAAAAAAAATGGGTATAACAGGGGTCTCTCTTTCAAAGGGCTGCTCTGAGAATGAAATGAGTGACTACATGCAAATATCTTTGTAGGGGCCTAGCTCATCAGCACTAGAGTAATAGAATTAGTAATAGAATGTGATCATCTCAACTCACCCTTGTTAAAACACCCCAACGATGATGCCTCTCACGGGGCGACAACATGAAAACAAGGTCCTTCTGGCCCTGCATTTGTGGTGGTTATTGTTGGTTCGATTTGCTTCTACGGGGTCGGTTTGGCTCCTGAAGAATCAGCTTCCCCCTTAAGGAGAGTATTTATCTGCAGAGCCTATCACCGTGGAGACAGTCAACAGTAGGGAATCCAAGATCACAGCACCTCTCCCTGGAGGCTGAAAGTAGTCCCTCGGGCCCATTTATTTTGTGAAATTGGCAGGGTGTCATCATCTGTACCCACTCAGAAGGGTAGCTGGGAAGATGAAAAAGATACCCTAAACTCAGCAACTACATAACATCTCCCCACTCCCGAGACTTGGAACTGTGTCAAGTCCAAAGGCTCGGGGTAAACACTTACCATGCAGTTTTTGACTGCAGTAAGTCCACAGTCATTCTCTACACCAAGCTGGAAGGTCGAGACCAAGTATTCAACCCGAGTGCTCACTGGAAACTGGGTGGAAGAGAGGAGGAAGGTAAGCAAGGGGAGAAACTGGACCGAGGGCTTGGGGGAAGACCTGGCAGGCAGACGAAGGATATGAGGTCATTATTATTTCCAAATTAAGGGTCAGAGGTGGTTACATCTTAAGAATGTGACATTAGGACCTCTGTGCTCTTCATAGGGAAATTACATTCAAGCCATCATCAAGGTCCCCATTATATCTCGGAAATGCCATAACAGAGGTTTCAATATAGTTGAGCCTCCCAGCATTATTTACAGTGGAGTGTTTCTAGGTATCTGGTGTTCCCTGTCCCTAATTCCCCTGAACCTTGATTTGAAGAACACCGGCTCTCCCTGGTCTGGCCCCTCCCAGAGTGTGGTACTTGCCAAGGCAGGCTTGCCACTGCTTGCATTGATGTCCAGGGATGAGTTGCTGCTCTCTGACACCTGTTCCACAATCTTGCCCTGCCTGCGCATTTCAGTTTTTACTTTCCCCGTGTACTTTAAAGGCCAACACAAAAATATTTGGCTTTAATCGGCCTACTTGAAATTGGGTATCTGTATTTGTGGTGGCAGTCAAGACTGAGCCACTTAAATTTCTGCAGAGACAAGGAGGTACCCTCATGTCTTCTTGGGAAGTGGACAAGGAAAAGAGAACCTGATACAATTAGCAGCTTTTGTGTAAGTGTGGGGAAGGTTGTGGGTGACATCTGAGAACTGGAAAAGGCTGTTTTCAGGGAGAACATTTGCATTCACCACCCCTCTGGCTAGATGCGGCCTGTGGCCATTGTTAGTTCTCATTGCACTTGGCCTTATTTGGGGGGCAGATGTGTGTGAGAGAAGGTTCAAGGGCAAGGAGAACTGGCTGAGCAATCCATCCAGGCTCCTGTGGGCGAGATAGTACCCAAGGATACTATGGGCTGGTCCTACACCTGGAAGAGATTGCATAAAGAGAGCAGAGTTGGAGTGATATGAAAAACATGGCAGGCAAAGAAGATCCAGCTCCTTACTCTCCCACAGAAACACTGAAGAAACAATTATAACCTATCCAGAATAATTACAGAAGAGCTTTGAAAAGCAGTCAAAGGTCCACAGCAAATGCCCAATTTAGAAAGTCACATTCAACATGGTAGGAAATGCCATCATATTTTAGCTTGCTCTTTTCTCCTTTTCTCCTTAGAACAGCAGGGTAGAGTGTAAGAGAAGCAGTGGCTCAGCTCCTAGTTCCTTCCTTGAACCCAGAGAGAGTGGAGCAACATTTGAATCTGTCTGGAGGCTGCTTGAGGGATTGGTCCCCCTGCTTTGCTTAACTCAGAACTCAGATAGGGAAAACATGTCATAGTTCATGTTTCAGGCTAAGAAAAGCTGTTGAAATCAGAGGTAGTTACACCAGGTGAAAGCTGCTAGGGGATGACAAACCTGTGAAAGTTTGAGGCCAGGGATTACAGGTGGAGGAATGCACCAGAATATGAAAGGCCTTGAGAAGAAGCAGAGGAAACAGGGGAGACACTCTTTGGGAAATTCAGGATTTTATTTTTAGTTTAATTTTTTATTTTATTTTTTCAGTGTTCAAAGATTCATTGTGTATGCGCCATACCCAGTGTGTGGATTTTAAAGTAGCTGTTATATAAACTAAATTAAAAAACCAACACACACTCATACACACACACATACACACATACACAGGTTCAGGCAAGATGAATGCTCAGAAAGTTCCTAAGACTTAAGACTTCATTTGTCCTGGAACACACCCTGCTAGTTAGTGGCAATCTTCCCTTAAATGGACTGGACAAAAACCTTAGAACAACCACTTTAAATATGCATAAAGAGCTAAAAGAAAACATGAACAAAGAACTAAATGAAATCAGGAAAATAATATTTGAACAAAATAAATATCAATAAAAATAGAAATTACAAAAAGAAATCAAACAGAAATTATGAGGAAAATATAATAACTCTATTGAAAAAAATTCACTAGAGGTATTTGAAAGTGGACTTGAAAAAGCAGAAGAGGGGCGCCTTGGTGGCTCAGTGGGTTAAAGCCTCTGCTTTCGGCTCAGGTCAGGATCCCAGGGTCCTGGGATCTAGCCCCGAATCGGGCTCTCTGCTCGGCAGGGAGACTGCTTTCTCTTCTCTCTGCCTACTTGTGATCTCTGTCAAATAAATAAAATCTTTAAAAAGAAAAAGCAGAAGAAAGAATCAGAGAACTTAAAGAGAAATCGTTCAAAATTCTTGAGTCTGAGGAGACAAAATAAGGAATAAAGAAATGAAATCAGAGTCTAGGGACTTATGGGCCACCATCATGCAGACCAGTATACACATTATGGGAGAAAGAAGGGAAAGGGGCAGAAAGAATATTTGAAAAAATAATGGCTGAAAACTTCCTAAATTTGAAGACAAGACATGTGTCTATGAATCCAAGAATCTCAGTGAACTCCAAAAGGAAACATCCAAAGAGACCCACACAAAGACATAGTATACTCAACCTGTTGAAAGTCAAAGACAAAAGAATTTGAAAGAAACAAAATCAAAATGATACATCACGTACAAAGTAACATTTATAAGACTATCAGTAGATTTCTCAGCAGAAACCTGAAGGCCAAAAAGAGATGGGGTGATGTATTTAAAGTGCTAAAAGAACAAAACAAAACAAACAAAAAAATTCATAACATTTATCCACTGAGAATATTATAGCTAGCAAAACCATCCTTCAAAAATGAAGGAGAAACTAAAGCATCCCCAGGCAAATGAAAGCTGAAGCAGTTCATGACCACTACGCCTACCCTACAAGAAATGGAGCAATATTAGACAGTAACTCAAAACCATATGAAATGAGGACCTCAGGTAAAGGGAAGCATATGGACACATATAAAAACCACAGTTACTGTAATTTTAGTTTGCAACTCTACTATATTTATAGGATTTAAAAAACAAATGTATAAAAATACTTATAAATCTATGTTGATGGGTACAAAATGAATCAAGATGAAGTTTATGACATCAGTAACATAAAATGGGAGGTGGAAGGGCTATAATGAAGTGGAGCTTTATGTATGAACTCAGTCAAGTTGGTGTCCATTTAAAATAGATTTTTAAAAAGATTGTTATAACTTTAGGATGTTATACGCAATACCCATGATAATTACAAAGAAAATATCTCTAGGATATATGCAAAAGGAAATGAGTAGGAAATAAAAATGTGTCACTGAAAATGATCAACTAAACACACACAAAGGTAGTAATGGAGGAAATGAGGGACCAAAAAATCCTCTAAGAAAACAAATAATAAAATGGCAAAAGTCAGCCCTCCCCTGACAGTAATTATTTTAAATGTAAATCGATTAACCTTTCAATCAAAAGACATAGATTGACAAAATGGGGGGTTACTCAAAACCTAGGATGCAACTATGTGCCACCTCTGAGACTGTCTTTAGATCTAAGGTCATGCATAGGTTGAAAAGGAAAGGACAGAAGTTATCCATTCAAATAGCAACCAAAAGAGAGTGGGTTGGGTATACTGATATCATTAAAAAAAATAGACTCTAAGTCAAAAATTGGTATAAGAGCCAAAGAAGGACAATATATATTGAAGAAAGGATCATGAAGAAATAGAAAATCTGAATAGATCTATAATGAGAAAGAAACAAGCACATCTCCAAAATACAAGTCCATGACTAGATGGTGTCACTGGTGAATTCTACTTAGCATTTGATTACCATGGCATAACAAAGGCCGTATATGAAAAGCCACAGCTAACATCATACTCAATGGTAAAAGACCAAAAAAACTTCTCCTCTAAGATCAGGAATAAGACAAGGATGTCTGTTTTGCCAGTTCTATTCAATATAGTATTAAAAGTTCAAGCCAGAGCAATTAGGCAAGAAAAAGAAGTAAAATGCATAGAAATTGGAAAGGAAGAACTAAAATTATCTCTGTTTGCAGATGACAGGATCTTCTATGTACCAAAACTTAGAGACCACATAACAAACAAAACAAAAAACCCAGGAAAAATCCTGTCAAACCCGATAAATGAATTCAGCAAAGTAGCAAGATACAAAAATCAGTTGCATTTCTATAAACTAACAATGAACAATCTAAAAGGGGGTCTAGGGGCACCTGGGTGGCTCAGTGGGTTAAAGCCTCTGCCTTCAGCTCAGGTCATGATCCCAGGGTCCTGGGATGGAGCCCCGTTTCAGGCTCTCTACTCGGCAGGGGACCTGCTTCCACCTCTCTCTCTCTGCCTGCCTCCCTGCCTGCTTGTGATCTCTGTCTGTCAAATAAATAAATAAAATCTTAAAAAAAAAATAAAAGGGGGACTAAAGAAAATTCTATTTACAACAACACACACACACAAACTTAGGAACAAACTTAACCACAGAGGCAAAAGACTTACATAATGAAAACTATAAAACATTGTCAAAAGAAATAAAACACAATGTCAATATATGGAAAGAAAGCCTGTGTTTATGGACTGGAAGACATAATATCATTAAGATGTCAATACTACCTAAAACTGGCTATAGCATCAGTGCAATCCTTATGATTTTTTTTTGCTGAAATTAAAAAATCCACCCTAAAATTCATGTGGAATCTCAAGAAACTGAAGAGCCAAAACAATCTTGAAAAGAAAAGAAGTACAAAGCTGGAGGACTAACATTCTCTGATTTCAAAAATTACTACAAAGCTACAGTAACCAAATACTGGGACACTGGCATAAAGGTAGACATATGAAAAGATGGGATTTTAAAAAAAAGAGCTCAGAAGTAAGTCCTCACATATCTGGTCAAATGACTTCAATAGGACTGGCAAGATCATTCAATGGTGAAAGGACAATCTTTTCAACAAAAACTGCATATCCAAATGTGAAAGAATGAATGTGGACCCTTACCTTACACTACATACAAAAATTAATTCAAAATGGATCAAAAAACCTAGATTTAAGACCTAAAACTGTAAAACTCTTAGAAGAAAACATAGGAGAAAGCTTCATGACATTGAGTTTGCAATGACTTTTGTGTGTAGGACACTGAAGTCATAGATAACAAAAGAAAAAATAGATAAATTGGACTTTCATCAAAATTGAAGACTTTTTATGCATCGAAGAACACTATCAACAGAGTGAAAGGATAACTCACGGAATGGGAGAAAATGTTTGCAAATCTTATCTATGATAAAGGCTTAATATCCAAATATATAAAGAACACCTACAACTCAACAACAAAAAATAATTAAAAATGGGGAAAAAACTTGAATAGATATTCCTCCAAGTCATGCAGATGTCTAATAAGCACATGAAAAGATGCCCAACATCACTAGTCATTAGGGAAAAGGAAATCAAACTCATAAGATACCACTTCACACCCATTAGGATGGCTATGATAAAAAAAAAAAAGAAAGTAGCAGATGTTGGCGAGAATATGGAGAAATTGGAACGCTTAGTGGGAATGTAAAGTGGTGCAGCTGCTTGTAGACAGTATGACAGTTGCTAAAAACATTAAACATAGAATGGCCACATGAACCAGCAATTCCATTTCTGGGTTTATACCCGAAAGAACTGAAAGCAGGATTTTGAAAAGAGATATTCCTACATTCAAGTTCATAGCAGCATTATTCACAGTAGCCAAAAGGTAGAATGGATAAGCCAAGTATAGGGTAGGTATGCAATGAAATACCACTCAGCCTTCAAACGGTAGAAAACTCTTACACATGCTGTAATGTAGATGCACCCCGAAGACACTATGTTAAGTGAAAGAAGCCAGGCATAGAAAGACAGACACTGTACGATTCCACTTGTATGAAGTACCTAGAATAGTCCAATTCATGAAGACAGAAAACAGAATGGTGGGTGCTGGGGGCAGAGGGAGGGAGCTGTTTAATGGGTTCAGAGTTTCAGTTTGGGAAGATGAAGAAGTTCTGGGGACAGGTGATGACTGAGGGTTGCACAACCATAAGAGTGTACTTAATGCTCCTGGACTGTCTATGCAAAAGTGGTCAAAATGGAAAATTTTATTATGTATATTTTTTCACAATACATTTTTTTAAAAAAATGAACCAGGAAACATAATATAATGGGAGAGGGGAAGGGTGGAACTGAGAAGAGGTGAGGAAAACAAAGAAGAAAAAGAGAGGAAGGAGGCAAGCAGGAGGGGAGAACAGGGAGAGAGAAGACAAAGGGAGCAGGTGCAGACCATAAAAGTGGTCTGGGGACACAAGTAAGAGCTTTCCTGAGGCACGGGGTGCCACGTGCCTGAGCACGGTCCTTTCTAAGCTCTGGAAGAGGGGGCAAGGTTAAGCCTGCATCACGCAGAATGCCCCGAGCTCCAAGGTTAGCCTTTCTCTGCCCCGCTTTCCCTAGCCCAGGGGGGAAGGGGATGCTGCGGAAATGTGAGAAGGTACATCACAGATGTTATCTTGACTATTTCATCTTTTCCAGTTCACCAAAGCCACTGAGAAAACACCTCAGTGCATTTACAGAAAAGAGTATGTCCCCTTCCCGGACCACAGACCAGACCAGATCTCCAGGTGGTATGGCAGGAAGAGAATTGAGGTAAGAGGGAGTGGGAGCCCCACACTCAGGCTGGGCTCCCCCGCCAGCGCTCAGGGGTCACCACCTGCCAGCTTCTTCTAAGCTCAGTTCCCCCTCGGGGGACACAGGAGCAGCCTCGTGAGCTCCCTCCCCAACCCCAGGCCCTGCAGGTGGCATCCACCTTTATTTACAATCTGCCAAATCTCTAGCTGGTAGAACTCTCCCCGCCCTGTATCCCAGCACTCTTCTGGATCATCTCCCAGTTCCTCCACACTTTGCTAACAGGATGTAGGCGGAGGGTGTGGGAAACAAACAAACCAACAAACAAGGTAAATACTGAGTTAAGGGGCATGTAGGGAGAAATCACACAGGGTCCTCCAAAAGCGAGTAGCGGGGATGCTTGGATGACAGTATTTTTTGTCATCTATGCCCCAGCATTCTGTTCTTTTATATAAAAAGTCAGGGACCATCTGTCCTCTCTCACTCAATGAGTGCCTGTGTGTGCCCTTGTGCTACACTTCCCTGGAGAAGGAACCAGGGCACTACGACCTCAGGACATGTCCCCTACTCTGACCCCACCCCGCAACCCCATACCTGCCTAAACTCAGGGCAGGGGCATGGAGTGAGGGGTAGGCATGGCCAGCACGGGAGCATACTGGGGCTGGGAGGGACCCAAGAGATTGCTCAGCTCAGCCCCCTCATTTTCAGATAAAAGGTGCCCGGGGTGTGGTGAAGGTCTTGTCAGAAATGCGTAGCTGGTTGGTAAGGGACTAAGCAGGTGGCTGATCTGCAAATCAAGCAAGAAGTATCCTCGCATGGCTCTTCACTGTCTGCCGGAGTGGACTCTCTGTTGCCTGCATTTGGGGTCACGTCCCTATAAACAGGACCACGTTCTCAGCTCCATCCTGGCGTGCCTGGGTTGCGTCAGTATCCATGGAGCACGCTGGCATCTGCAGACCGTGCTGGGGCTCTGGGGCTGCTCATCTTTACCATTAGTGCGCACCCAAGACCCAAGTGCATGCTCATAGAAGGAAGTCAGAGTAAGAACCCATGATCTAGGGCTCCTTTTCCCCAATCGTCCATATATAAGAGGTACTTAGCCTAGTTCTTGATATACATCCATGCCCTCTCTTAAAGACTTTAGGACTCGTGACAAATCCTGATGAGGAGATAACCGCACGCATGCACTTGCGTGGAATCTGGTTAAGGGGCACCCGGGTGGCTCAGTCACTTAAGCATCGGACTCTTGATTTTTGGCTCAGATCATGATCTCGAGGTCATGAGAGGGAGCCGTGAGTTGGGCTTTCTGTGGTTGGCAGGGTGTCTGCTTGGGGGTTCTCTCTCTTCCTCTGCCCCCCCCCCGCTCTCTCACTCTCAAAAATAATGAAGAAATAAGTATATAGTCTGATTAAAATTAAGAAGCCCACTGCCAACATACACACAGAATAGACCCAAGCAATCAAATAACGCATCTCCAAGGACTCTGTTCAGATCTCCTGCTTGTGGGCATGGACCGGGGGGACCTAGCTCGGCCCCTGCACAGCTGTTTCAGCCCATCAGCTCTTCCTGGTGCTTCATCCTGCTCTTCCTCCGAGAACAGCCAGTTCCCATCCCACATCACTCTGCCTCCTTCTTAGGCAAAGGCACATCTGCTCTTTCAATCGACTATGTATGGATGGATGGGGTAAGCCTCAGGCAGGGAGGACCCCCTTCCTGTGCTTTTCCACTAGGCAGGTCTATTAATCACAATTTTTGTGTTCTGTGTTTTAGATGGTTTGACATCTTAGGGGCCGTGCTAATCCTGGACAGGCTGCCCTCCCAGGACTGGCTAGCTCCTTAGGACAGTAAACAGCTTGCCTGCAAGCACACCTTTGGGATACAAACCAACCAACCCAGAGCCCATACCCCAACCATCTCTTTTACATAATGCTCCCATGCCAAGCCAATATCCCTTTCCCTTAAATCACTCCAGGCCAGACACCAATAACCGGAGGCACCTCTTTAGCCCAGAGCTGCCTGAAATCATTCGAACTCTGCAACCCTAAACTGCTCAAACTTGCTAGCCCTGCCTCACCTGTTCCTTCCCTTGGAAACTACCTGGAGGTCCTGGGCCATGCTCCCTCCTTCTGTGACCCTGGGGCTCCCCTACGTGATCCTGGATGGTGTCCCCTCCTCTTGGGAAGAAAGTAATGAACTTTCCAAATAATTTCTTTCCGAGGCACTTGTCTCACTGCCACCTGAAGAACAGCAAGAAAGAAGAACAGCAAGAAAATCCCTTTCTCCTTTCCCTGCTGTGATACATCCTCAGCACTTCCCTGGGAACCCCTCCAACTTGCTTTCCCTGGCATTGGAAATGTACTCCGGGCACCTGATGAGACAGATCTTGGGATCCCCCACGTCTGTGCCTGCCCCTGTCTCCTTGCGGCATTGTGATCTGACTTATTTATTACGTGCAGCCCGCATTTCCAGACCAGAGCAGACACAGACCTCCCTGACTGCTCCAGACGAGAGGACAGGCACGGAAAGCCACATTATCCTCCCCGGTAAATCAACCCAGTCCTCCAAGATCCCCTTCCAGGGCCAAGAGGATTTTCTGCCGAAAGGCACTGATGCAGGCAAACGTCCCAGAGTCAGGAGGACACGGCTTTCTTCTCCTTGTAAATAACTCCCACCAAAGAAATCACTCCCCAAGTTTCCAGCTGGGGGAGCCATAAATCCTCTGCAGGAGAAGGCAATTTATGGGGCGTTCTCTGACTCTTCCCATAGTAACTGATTGAAATAGAAGGTGTGTATGTCAGGCTTGCTATTCAACGTCTTTCACTGGCCATGGAAATAGGCACTTGGGTAGGGGAGCCTAGAGAGCATCAGAGGATGTAATTTCAGAACACAGGGGCAGCTGTGAGAGGGCTCTGCCGCTCCCTTTTTGGCTCAGTGTCCTGCCTTTCATTTTAATGTGTCCCCATAGCCCATTCTTGGGATAAATTGACTTAGCATACACAGGGGCCCTCAGAGAACTGAGTGCCGTGAAGCTGGGCTGTGTGTGTGAAGGTGAGCTGCGCCGCGGGGGGCCAGACAGCTGCATCTCCCAGGTGGCGGCCCCCAGGGCTCAGGCAGCAACACTCACCACCAGCGCCGCACGCCTCCCTTGCAGCAGCTCCTGCCTCCGTCCGTCCGTGGCCATGCGGATGCCTTGCTCCCATCGGTTAACGCGCCTCCCCGTGTCTGTCCCTCCAGGGGCTCCCGTACAAACACCTGATCACGCACCACCAGGAGCCCTCCCACCGCCATCTGATCAGCACCTACGATGACCACTACAACCGGCACAACTACAACCCGGGCCTGCCCCCACGTCGCTCCTGGAGTGGACACAAGCTGCTGTGGCTCCCAGAGAAATCGGACTTCCCCCTTCTCGGTATTCGTATAATTCGGGACTCCACCCCGTGCTGAAAGACTCCCCCAGAGAGCGTTAGAATGACACGAGAGGGGCCAACCCTGTTGACCCGCGGGGCTGCTTCTTGCCACGGAGATGATGCTGGCTGTGGGATGACGCCCTCCCCTGGGCACCGTGGTGGCCTGGGTCTACCGGGAGCAGGGGTGGCAGGAGCAGGAGCACTGAACTCAGATCCATCATCTTTGCATAAACAGTGACAACCAGGTCCCTGGTGCCCTGCCCTGACGTAGCACCTGGGGGATACAGGAGTGACAAATGGGGAGGAATCCCTGCCCCTGGGGAGTGTCATTCCAGGGGGTCCCAGATCAGACACTGTTCATGGATGACTTAAGTTCTGGCAAATAAGATCATTATGGATCGGGATATGTGACACGAGGCGCAGATATCCAGTAAGGGACACAAAGTGAGGCAGTTATCTGTGACTCTCCTTTGGGTGGAATGATGAGGGATGGTCTTTCTGGAAGAGACAGTTGAGTTGATAGGAATTGTGGGGGAGAGAATTCCAGAAGAGGAAATAGTGAGTGGAGACACTCCAAGGCAGGAAGACCACTTCGGGGCTTAAAGTCCACCACAAGGAGTGGGGGTTTTGTCCTTCCAGCAGCAAGAGGACTTTGTGTGTAGGCATTTTTGTAAGAGATTGCCTTGATCTGATTGACATTTCAAGCTACCCTCATTCCTTGTATGCAACTTTCTGTACTCCCTACACTTTGATGCTGCCTGTCACTCCACATTACTTCTGCAGGGGTTTCTCCCTGGGATCAATCTCACAAGCCTGCCCTGCTCCCTTCCCTGCTAAGATAGGATAGTCCCCCAGGAGCCGGCAGGTTCACTGTCCACCAGTCATAGGGCTGAGTTTTCCAAGGCCTATGTGCCAGCTCCTGGTTCCTCCTGAGTACGCTAGGAGCTGGCCACCCCGAGCCAACATTCCTGCAAGCCCTTCTTCCCTCCGGAGCTCTGCAGCCCCGAAAATCCTCAGGGTCTCATGCCACACATTCCCCTGGCCGGTCCACACCCCATTCACCCAGACCCAGCTTTCTCTTGCAGCTCCCCCTACAAACTACGGACTCTATGAGCAGCTGCGGTGGAGATGGCTGGCACCCAAGCCTACCCCGAGGGAGAGCATTTACACCTCGTCCTACCCCAGACCACCACTGCATGCTTTGTCCCGGCGCGAGCATGCCATCCCTGTCCCTCCCCCTCGTCTGCATCCTGTCCCACGCTTCTGAGAGCAGCAACTCCACGGGCAATGCGGGCAGAGCCCACCAAAGACCCGCTGTGCTGTTGGACCTGTCAGGCTGCAGACACACCCAGAGCTTTTGATCTGGCCCCACCAAGGGTCCCCTAGAATCATGGTCTGTGTTTCATGGATCCCATCCCTCCTCCAAACCCTCAGGTTCCTTTCTTTTCCATCTCACAATTAAAGCTCTTCGACACAATGGAGTGCCGTGTATATGCAGAATTCTGCAGAAAAGCAGAAGGCCCTCTCCCTCATTTCCCATGAGGGGAAACTGAGGCCCAGAGAGGTAACATGTTCCAGGAAGGAGGGTCTGGTCCATACAGAAGGGGATCTGAACATGAGACCCACTGCAGAACCCATAGAATAGTACAATGTGGTTATGGGAGGGCACCCCGCAGGAGCTGGCCTTCAGGGAAGGGTCCGGCACATCGTTGCCTCAAACCCAGGGCTCAGAGGAAGCGAGACATACAGCATCGCCCTTCCACCTCTGAGCTCTCAAATCCTTTTCCAGGTTTGAGGAATGGGAATTTTTCAGCAAGTGTTTCAGAAGGAGGATGGACCGACCCCCAGACAGAAGACCCGGGGCTGTGTCCTGGCTCAGGGACTGGGTATGGTCCTTGCCCAGGATGGAGTCCCCCGAGGCACATTTGGCCACCTGACTTGACATCCAGCCTCCGGAGGAGCATGGCAGGCCCACGTCTGCCCAGAATGGCCTTCTCTGCCTTCTGCCTCCACCCTGCCTGTCTGCGTTCATTACTGGAGATGGGACGCTCGGTGAATCCTCCTTGGCTGGATGAACGAATGAACCATTGTCTCTTCTGGGGCTCCTCTCTGGACCCACGCTGTCCCCCACTCACCATGACCCAGTCCTGTTCCACACTCTGAGACCCATCTAGCTGCTTCTCTATACTCCTGCCCCAAGGTGGACCTCTGTCCAAACCCCAACCCATCCTGATGCCCAAAGACCCTTATTCTTCCCAGAACTCAGCCACTCCCACTTCTGAGTCATAGAAAAGTGAGCCCTGCCCCCCACCCCCAATCCTCCTGCCAGCGTTGGAAAGGAGTTCATCCTCTCTCTGTAGCTCCATCCTTTAGAACCTGGCTGTCCACCGTGGCAGGGCATCAGTACAGTTCTGATGCCCTGCCAGTCCATGTCACATCTACCACTACAAATGGTTGGTTTTTTTTTTTCTGCTTTGGAGAAAAAGAAATGAATAGAAGTATTTTTCCATGAATCTTTTCCTTACATTTTTGGCACCTGCTACCACATTCTAGCAAAAAATCAAGAAAAAAAAAAAAGCAAGGAAAAACCTGATCTAATATTTATTCTGGGTTGAACAAGCAGTTCAACAAAAGCCAGGATCTGGGTGTAAATGAGATCATCTCATTGACTGTCTTTACCACCCTCCATGGTAGGTTCCCCCAGGTAGGGATTATAAATGTCCTTTCTATTTACAGAAAAGGGAATAAAGTACAGAGACAATGAAGTTTAACCAACTGGACTGAGATTGTACAGGTAGTGAATCCTCATGCTTAGCCCTTGTGCAAAACTGTCTCTTCAAAGAAACGAAAGCCTTGAGACCAGCTGGTTGTATCAGTCTGCTGTGCGCTTGGCTCAGGGACACGTGTGTGTAGTTGGCTGTGATTCTGGTCCAGAAATAATGTGACTCAAAGCAGAGGAAGACTGGCTTTGGGCCGTCCCTTTCTTTTCTTTTCTTTTTTTAATTTATTATTTATTTATTTGCGAGAGAAAGAGAGAGAGAGAGAGAGAGAGAGCCCACAAGCAGGCAGAGGCAGAGAGAGAAGCAGCCTCCCCACCAAGCAAGAAGCCCGATTCGGGAATCGATCCCAGGACTCCGGGATCATGGCCTGAGCCAAGGCAGCAGCTTAACTGACTGAGCCACCCAGGCGTCCCTGGGCCATCCCTTTCAAAGACACCTGCTGGCTCCAGGCCTCCTCTAGGTCGACCTCAGCACACTCTAGAGCCATCACTCATTCTTCCAAGAGTCTGTTCACTGACCCTGTCTTCCCTACCACACTCAAAGTTCCCTGAAGTCACAGCTGGGCACCCATGAGGTGCTGAGTCATGTTTGCAGAAAGAGTGGTGGGCAGGAAGAGGAAGGGGGTTAAAGGACGCTGGGCCACGAGGAGAGGTCCAAGTGGTTGCCGGGGGGCTGGCACCCCGCTGGCCCTCCTCGCTCCTCTGGCAGCCGCTCAGCCATCCCATAAGTATCCTTTGAGCCATAATTGAACGGGGCACTGACATCACAGAGCCTCCCATCAGGCAGAGGACAGGGATCTAAACAAATACAGGACAGGACAGGACAGAGTGATATTGGGGACCAGTTTACAGAAGGGATCTTGGTGACCAGTGCGTCATGAGGGAAATCAATGGGGTGTACTGAAGGGAATGGGTCTCGAGAGCAATAATAGGGGAATGGAGACATGATGTAGCAGGGAAGCCTTCCTGAAAGAAGGGGTATTTAGACAGAGGCCAGAACATGGGGTGAGGGGAGAGTGGGCAGGGGGGGAGGTAGAGAGAGTGACTTAGGTTGCAGGAACAGCATGTATGAGGCTCCGTGTTGGGAAGGAACTTAGGAGGTTTGTTAAAAGCCTAAAAGATGGGGGCGCCTGGGTGGCTCAGTGGGTGAAGCCTCTGCCTTCGGCTCGGGTCGTGATCTCAGGGTCCTGGGATCGAGCCCCGCATCCGGCTCTCTGCTGGGCAGGGAGCCTGCTTCCTCCTCTCTCACTGCCTGCCTCTCTGTCTACTTGTGATCTCTGTCTGTCGGGTAAATAAATAAAATCTTAAAAAAAAAAAAAGCCTAAAAGATGGTGTATGGGTTTCCTCCTGCTGCTATAACAAATACCACAAACTTAGCGGCTGAAAGGAATACAAGCTTATTCTCCTAGAGTTCCAGGGGTGCAAAGCCCACAGTGGGTTCTTCTGGAGGCTCTAGGGGTGAAGGGGTTCCTTGCCCTTTCCTGCTTCGAGGGGACACTTACACTCCCTGACTCATGGCTCCCCTCTCTCTTGGCAGATGAGAAGGAGTGTAGCATTTTCTTTCTCTCTCCCCCTCCTGGGAGGACCCTTGTCATTACATGGGATGCTGGATCATCCAGGATAAACCCTTCATCTCATATCCTCAGCCAAGTCTGCAAAGTTCTTTGGGAATTAACCTAACATGTTCAGAGTTTCGGGTGATGAGGTTGCGGACACTGGCTCGAGGAGAGGGAATGCATGATTCATCTGGAGCCTGGATGCAAGGCAGGAGTCCAGTGCACTGAGCGTGTGTTCCATTGTGTAACCCCCGAGACGTATCTAGTCCTTTCCAGGTGACTGGGAAGGTGGAGGGACAATGGGGTGGGGCAATGAGCCCCAGGACTGTGGCTGCCTGAATAGGTCAGCACTCCTTGGCCTTCCACACACACAGATTAAGAAGTAGCTCTGGGGGGGCGCCTGGGTGGCTCAGTGGGTTAAGCCTCTGCCTTCGGCTCAGGTCATGATCTCAGGGTCCTGGGATCGAGCCCTGCATCGGGCTCTCTGCTCAGCGGGGAGCCTGCTTCTCCTCTCTCTCTCTGCCTGCCTCTCTGCCTGCTTGTGATCTCTGTCTGTCAAATAAATAAATAAAATCTTAAAAAAAAAAAAAGTAGCTCTGGGGACGCCTGGTTAGCTCAGTTGGTTAAGCATCCAACTCTTGATTTTGGCTCAGGTCATGATCTTAGAGTTGTGCGATCGAGCCCCGTGTCCGGCTCTGTGCTCAGCATGGAGTCTGCTTGAGATTTTCTCTCACCCCAACCCCACCCCCAAACAGAGAGGTAGATAGTATAAACACTGCCATGGCCTGAAGTACTTAGAATCAGATTATTAAAAATTTGAAAATCAGATTGAAACACTGTAACCAGATTAACAAATCAGACTGCACAACCCACAGCAGTGGCCCCAGTGAAACCAGGGGGTGGGGAGGATCACCCAGTCTTTTCCAAAGGAGTGGAAAGGAGTGTGAGGGTCTTTTCCCAACATCCCTGCTTTAACTCGCTTCTCAAGGCCGAGCAGCATCGGCATGGCTGGGCAGGGGTGGGGTTCTTGCCCTCTGAGTTTGTGGGTCAGGTGGGGTGTGGGGTGGGGCCAAGAAGTCACATTCCTGGCAAGTTCTCAGGGGATGCTTTTGCTGCTGTTCTGGGAGCATACCTTGGGAACCACTCCAGGAGGCTGCCCTCCTATTTTATTTGTGCAGTCTCTTTGGAATAACAGATTCTGCGGTGAAAACTGTATTGCAAACACTGGGACAGGACTTTCTCTAAGGCTTCCCAGCAACAGTGGGAGCCTATGTCTCCGGAATGTATTACAAAGTATAAAGTGAGTAGTGCGTTGCCAGGTGCTGGGACAACACAGTGAAAGTTTCCAGAGCACTGACTGCTGTGCCTTAGAATTCCAGTTTCACTGCGGATAGGCTATGTGACCTTGAAGAAGTTGCTGCCCCTCTCTGAATCCCTCTTCCTCT
This sequence comes from Taxidea taxus jeffersonii, assembly GCA_003697995.1. Classification (NCBI taxonomy): domain Eukaryota; kingdom Metazoa; phylum Chordata; class Mammalia; order Carnivora; family Mustelidae; genus Taxidea; species Taxidea taxus. The sequence goes on along the minus strand of ML105551.1, from coordinate 10,619 downwards.
AGCCATGGGTACCATAATTATCTCTAATGCAGAGAGAAATACTGAGCCCAGTGCTTGGTACATAATAAATCCTCTCTAAATGGTGGCAACTATTGTTCAACAAAAACAATGGACAAATTTTCCAAGCACCATTTATTGAAGAGACTGTCTTTTTTCCACTGTATATTTTGTCCTGCTTTGTCGAAGATTAGTTGACCATAGAGTTCAGGGTCCATATCTGGCTTCTCTACTCTGTTCCACTGGTCTGTGTCTGTTTTTATGCCAGTGCCGTGCTGTCTTAGTGATCACAGCTTTGTAGTAAAGCTTGACATCAGGCAACATGATGCCCCCAGTTTTGTTTTTCTTTTTCAACATTTCCTTAGCAATTCAGGGTCTCTTCTGTTTCCATACAAATTTTAGGATTGTTTGTTCCAGCTCTTTGAAAAATGCTGGTGAAATTTTGATTAGAATGGCATTGAAAGTATAGATTGCTCTAGGCAGTGTAGACATTTTAACAATGTTAATTCTTCTGATCCATGAGCATGGATGGTCTTCCAACTTTTTGTGTCTTCTTCAGTTTCTTTCATGAGTGTTCTGTAGTTCCTTGAGTACAGATCCTTTACCTCTTTGGTTAGGTTTACTCCCAGGTATCTTATGCTTCTTGTTGCTATAGTGAACGGAATCGATTCTCTAATTTCCCTTTCTGTATTTTCATTGTGAGTGAATAAGAAAGCAACTTATTTCTGTGCATTGATTTTGTATTCTGCCACATTACTGAATTGTTGTATGAGTTCTAGTAGTTTGGGTGTGCAGTCTTTTGGGTTTTCCATATAAAGTATCATGTCATCTGCGAAGAGAGTTGACTTCTTCTTTGCCAATCTGAATACCTTTTGTTTCTCTTTGTTGTCTGATTGCTGTTGCTAGGACTTCTAGTACTATGTTGAACAGCAGTGGTGAGAGTGGGCATCCTTGTCATGTTCCTGATCTCAGAGGGAAGGCTGACAGTTTTTCCCCATTGAGAATGATATTCATTATGGGTTTTTCATAGATAGATCTTTTGAAGTTGAGGAATGTTCTCTCTATCCCTAGCACTACTGGGTACTTACCCCAAAGATACAGATGTGTGAAAAGAAAGGCCATCTCTACCCCACTGTTCATAACAGCAATGACCACAGTCGCCATACTGTGGAAAGGGCTGAGATGCTCTTCAACAGATGAATGGATAAGGAAGATGTGGTCTGTATATACAATGGAGTATTATGCCTCCATCAGAAAGGATGAATACCCAACTTTTGTATCAACATGGATGGGACCGGAGGAGATTATGCTGAGTGAAATAAGTCAAGCAGAGAGAGTCAATTATCATATGGTTTCACTTACTTGTGAAGTATAAGGAATAACACGGAGGATATTGGGAGAAGGAGAGGAGAAGTGAATTGGGGGAAATCAGAGGGGAAGACAAACCATGAGAGACTATGGACTCTGAGAGACAAACTGAAGGTTTTGGAGGGCAGGGGGGTGGGAGGTTGGGTGAGTCTGGTGGTGGGTATTAAGGAGGGCACGTATTGCACGGAGCACAGGGTATGGTGCATAAACAATGAATCTTGGAACACTGAAAAAATAAAATAAAATAAAGTAAAAAACAGTCAAGAAATCAGCCAAGGGCATGGAGGACAGCTGAGACCCGAGGCAGAGTCTACTCCTGTGCCAGCCATTCCCTCTGTTGAGACAGGATGTTTTTTACCGGGGAACCAGGCACTTCAGGAGCCAAGCTCGGGAGCAACCCTGGTGCTGTCCCACTGGTTAGGACAAGCCTGCCCCCTGCTGGCCGATTT
>ML105550.1:22328-54743 GCA_003697995.1 Taxidea taxus jeffersonii | reverse complement strand
CCAGTAAGGAACTGGTCTTTTCTTGGCTCAGGGTCTGATGCCACACTTCTACCCAAGTTGAGTAAAATGGTATATGTACTTCATGTCTGGAACTCCACAGAATGGAGCCACAAGAGAAAAATACAGAGCGTTGCATAGCATTTTGAAGAGAGTTGTTCTGTTTTATTACCAATGCAGGGGATGGAGGGTGCCGGTAAATGGCTAACAATGGGATCTGCAGGGGCAGCTCTAATTTGTAGCATTTGCAGATTTCCATGATGTAACTCTTCCCTTCTAGCTACCAGTGTGATGTCACCGACTGGACTGACCAGAGTGCCATTGGGTAGGGATGTACACCAGTAAACCGTGACGTAGTATTGGCGCCATTCAGATTCAGGGAGAATCTCAAGATCATAGATAACAGTAAAATGTAGTAACAAGACATGTGATGAGTTTTGAGTATTTATCACCTTTGTTTTTGTTTTTGTTTTGTAGTTTGCTTATGCTTTTATTATAGAGCTTTTGGTTTTTTTAAATTTTTTTTATTTTTTTATTAACATAAAATGTATTATTAGCCCCAGGGTACAGGTCTGTGAATTGCCAGGTTTACACACTTCACAGCACTCCCCATAGCACATACCCTCCCCAATGTCCATAACCCCACCACCCTGTCCCTCCCTTCCTCCCCCTAAGCGACCCTCAGTTTGTTTTGTTTATCACCTTTGTTTTTAATATAATTTCTTTAACTCAAAGTTTATATGCTTAAGTTTTTAATATTAACTGTGTTTTACAACCAGCTCACAGGGCCCCCTGGGTGGCTCAATTGGCTAACTGAGTTAACTGAGTCTCAGTTAAGTTGGTTAACTGAGACCTGATCTCAGTTCAGGTCATGATTTCAGGATCATGAGATTCACCCTCAGGTTGGATTCCACGCTCAGATTCTGCTTGAGATTCTCTCCACACCCCCTGAGTTTGTGTGTTTCTCTCTTTCTCTTTTTCTCTCTCAAAAAGCAAGACAAAACCAACTGGCTCACAAAATTCCTGCAATCCAACAATGGGCTTTTGTGGGGCAGTGCCATGGGGCCTGGGCATACCACCGATGTACATCTGCCTTGAGCAGGGGACTCTTCCCCTACACATTTTTAGTAGGGTTGTATCCTGAAAAGGCTTCCCAAGATGATGGCTGAAGGGATCCACCACTAGAGTTTTAGGGATACAGTCAAACATGTTTAAAATCTTATATTCATCTGAGACATCTGGGTTTTCTTTGGAGGTTCCTATCCTGGTGTTGACCTTACTCCAAGCTCTTCAACTTGCAAATTCTGGTGGGCTTGTAGCCAGAGGTGCCATAGCTGCCAGCATAGTTCCCTTTCATGCATAAGTCAAGAGGGAAAGGACCCTGTTATTCCGAATCGCTGTTATATGTGAGTGAAAAGTAATGGGGTTATATTTTTACTTGCTTTAACTATGTTTAGATTTAAATAAGTATAATTTCCTAAAACAATAACATAAATCCCCGAGAAGAAAACCTGTCACTTTTAGGAAAGTGAAGCCAGAATAAAGCATTTCAATATCTCCTCTTCCACGTTAGCTGGGTGGTTAGTCTTCTGACAACCCAAAATGTTATTTTAGGAGCTTGAGACACAGGGAGAGGGCCTAAAAACTCAAGAGAAAAGGTTACAATCACAATTTGGTGAAGAGAAAACACTCTCACAAAGATAATATGCCATGACATACTGTACTGAAGTGTGGCTTTCCATGAGAAATTCCACATCACAAGGTTCTCACGTAATACAGGACTAAAGTTGCCCCTAATCTCCAAATCCAGTGTCTAAGTGCTAGCATAACCTGCTGTGAAACAAGGCTCTTACATAAATCCTACATGCTGTAATATTTCAGCTACAAAGGAGATTATTTCTGCCAGGATCATTCCCAAAAAGGAAAGTTACAGAAAAAGTAAGTCGAATTCTCTCCCTCCACAGAACAGCCAGCCCAACTTCTACATGTAGAGAAGGTTTTGCCACATGGAGACTGACCATTTTGGGGTTAAAGAGCCCATGCAGAGATTGGATGTTTAAAGAGAAAAAGAAAATGAAAATTATGTGACACACTCAGTAGGGGATATTTTGAGAGCTAACTTGGGATGGTTTATCTAAAGTGTATGGCCAGGGAATTTTTACCAATGGAAGGTCAGTGGAGTCTTCACATGAGAATTCCTGATCCAGAGTGACAGGACTGTGTACCTGGAGGCAAGACTTCAGCCTTGGAAGCCAGAAACAGTCAGCATGAAGACCGCCCTGTGATGCAGGAAGTACTTGGCATTTTCTGTTTGTTATGCTTGATAAGTTTCAGGTTGCTATCTTCAGTTTTTAGATCCTAGCTTTATTTCTTAATCAGATGTTCAGCTGCCTTAAATTTATGTGACTATAACATGTCCATGTGTAACACTGCCGACATCAACAAAGCCAATTTTCTCTTGTTGGGGTTCACCTTGTGTTCTGCGTTGAATTTTGTCCCACTCTCCACCCCCACCACACCCCTAAATTCTTGAGCTGAAATCCTAACCCCCAGTACCTTAGGGTGTGAACTTATTTGGAAATAGGGACTTTACAGAGATAATCAAGCTACAGAAATGTCATTAAGGTAGGCCCAATATGACTGGAGTCTTTATAAAAAGGGAAGATTGGGAGGGAAGACTATGTGAAGAGACATAGGGAATGAATGGCCAACTGTGAGCCAAGGAGAGAGGCCTGGAACAGATCTTCCCTCACAGCCCTTAGAAGGAACCAATCCTGCCCACACCTTGATTTTGGATTTTGAGCCTCCAGAACTGTGACACACTAAATTTTTGTTATTTAAGCCATCCAGTCTATGGTTCTTTATTATACATCTCTAGCAAATGAACACACCTAGCATATCCTAGAGGGCCAGATAACTATGGACAACAGAAGGGGCTTCCTTTTCCTTCAGACATTCATTCCTATCTGAAAGTTCCTTCAAATACCCCATTGGCATTATTAGATTTCATCTTTACCAGTTTAAGTTCCTTTCAGGACATGATTCAGTTCTATCAGAGAATACATCAACCGTAACATCTGCAAATAACAAAAACAAATGTCTGGGAAATTTGGCAATACATAGCAAAAGCATGAAAAGCCTTTATGTCTTCCTGCATTGTATTTCTACTTCTAAACACATTCTCATGGATTGGCACAAAAACTGAAGTAAGGGGTACATAAGAGTTATTTTTAATACCAAAATATTGGAAGTGACTTATTGCATAATAGATGATTGGTTAAATAAAGGATGGTTATCTTGACATAATAAAATGCCATGTAGCCATTAAAATGTAGATGTAAAAAACTGCACTGACATAGAAAACTCCCAAGATATAGTTTCAAATAAAATAGGACAATTATAAAATAAGGTGATCCCATGTTTGAAAGAGGAGGGCAGGAGAAGAAATGTTAATACATCTCTCTGATTTGTAGACTTATGGGTGATTTTATTGCCTTAAGTAACAGTATTTTCTAAATTCTCTACAAAAAACCATGAATTCCTGTTATAATTAGGAAAAAAAAAGCCCTGGGTATAAGAATTCATAAAATGATTCTTATGGGCACGATCTTGAGATAATTTGGCCTAGTTTTAAATTTATATAATGATTTTGTTTTCAAGTAATGCACATACATAAAAGCACACAGATCACAGAGGTACAGCAGGATGAATTTTCAAATTGAAATACCCATGTAACGAGCTCCCAGACAAAAAAATTTGAGCAATACTAGCGCCCTAGAGCTCTCCTTCATGCTCCTTCCTGTAACTATCCTCTAAAGGTAACTACTCTTCTATTTTCTAACAACATTACTATTTTTACTTTTTTAGTTTTATGTAAATATACACAATATATACTCTTTTGCTTAATGTTGTTTTTGTGGAGACTCATTCATATTTTTACAAGTAGACATGCCTCATTCATTCTCATTGCCGGGTAGCAGGAGTTACCAAATTATGGCTCACTGGCCAGCTGCTGATTTTGTAAATAAAGTTTTATTGGCACATAGCCATGCCCTTTTCTTTACATCTTGGCTGCTTTCATGCTACCATGGCAGAGTTGAGTAGTTAGTTATAACAGAGATCATATGGCCCATAAGACCTTCCTATCTAGCCCATTACAGAAAAAGTTTGCCAACTTCTGTTATATAGTATTAATTATGTGCCTATGTCACAATCTATTATCCATTCTACTTTGCATAAACAACTGTGCTGTTTCTAGTTTGGGGCTATGGTGGGGTTGCCAGATTCAGCAAGTAAAAATATAGACTTCTCAGTGAAATTTGGATTTCAGACAAACCAACATTATTTTTAGTATATCTCAAACACGGCCTGACCACCCTAGGCTATAATAGCGTAGCTATTAACATTCATATGTGTGTCATTTTGTGAACACGTTATACACAGTTCTGTTGGGTATATTCCTAGGAGTGAATTGTTGAGCTACAACCTATATGTACATTCACATTCAGCAGACACTAATAGCGGTTATTCAAATTGACATTGAAATTATTCAAATTAATACTCTCATTGGCAGTGAATGATTTGGTTACCAGTCATTAATATAGTTAGTCCTTTTACTTTTAACCAATCTGATGGGTGTGTAGTAGTATCCTACTGTTGCCTTTATTTGCATTTCCCTGATGACTAATTAATTTGAGCACCTTTTCATATGCTCAATTTCACATGCCAACATTGAATTTTCACAATTTACATGTCCACATGCTCATTGACCATTTTGATATGGTATGTATATGTGTATGTGTGTATGTGTTGTGCCTGTTTATGATTTTTGGCCATTTTTGTTGTTGTTGGGTGATCTGCCTTTTTCATGCTAGTCAATGATTTGTGGCATGATCTGTTTAATCTGGCAGGATCTGGAAAAATCAGATTGTTTTTGTCTCTTTCATCCTCTCTCTTTCTCTGAACTTTGACCTGGAAAAGATGTAAAAAAGAAAAAAGAAGATGGGTTTCAGCATGACAGATTCTGAAAATTCATAAAGTGATGAAGCTCATCACTGTTCACTAGAACTTTCTCAAAGGACAGGAATGCTCTATATCTAAGACACTCAATATGGTAGCCACTAGCCTCATATAGCCTCATTGTTTGAAATGGGGCCATTGTGATTGAGGAAGTGGATGTTATACTTTATTTAATTTTAATTGATTTAAGTTTAAATAGCCACATGGGGCATGTGGCTACAGAATTGAATGGTACAGTTCCCATAGATGGGCCAAACCTAAGCCAGTTATAAATAAACTAGTATAGGGATCCTAGCTAAGATAGTCAAAGGAGAGTTTCTTCTTTTTTTAATTAAATTTTTAATTTTTAATTTTTAAATTTTTTTATTTTTAAAAATATTATTTATTTGTCAGAGAGAGAGAGAGAGAGAGAGCACAAGCAGAGGGAGAAGCAGCAGAGGGAGAGGGAGAAGCAGGTTCCCTGCCGAGTGGGGAGTCCAATGTAGAGCCTGATCCCAGAACCTTGGGATCCTGATCTGAGCTGAAGGCAGATGCTTAATCGACTGAACCACTCAGGTGCCCCTAAAATTTTGATTTTTTAAAAAAATAATCTCTATTCCCAACGTGGGGCTGGAACTCACAACCTGGGTATCAAGAGTCACATGCTCTCCTAACTGAGCTAGCCAGGCACCCCCCAAAGGAGAGTTTCTCTTTCTGAATTCCCAGGAGCTCTTCAGATGAGACTGGTATGAAAAGTTTTGAGTGGCTGTAGCTATTTTCATGTCCCCTCTTACTGTGGTCTGATCTGATTAATGTTCCTGTTCTTAGATTTCTGTAAGGTTGCATCTCCCTCATACTGCCCCATGCTGGTTTTTCAGCTTTTCCAATTCTCAATTAAATACGTGAAGTGCATCTTTTCCAAGTGACTTTGCTGTGACTGAATTGATTAGTTGGCTCAGAATACTCAAAGTCCTCTCTCTCAGGAAGAACCAAATTTTACTGTGAAGACCTTGGCAGATTTACCAGCTTTACTCCATACCTTTTGGGGTGGCTGTCAAGTTCATAACACTTTTTCCTCTCTGGGAAGACTTCCAGACACACAGGGATAGGTCCTGAGTGACCATATCTAAGCCACATGACCCTGTCATCTATTCTACAGAGGAGTGGTTCAAAAACTTTCCTGTGGGTCGGAATCAGTGGGAGGACTTGTTAAAACATAGATTGTGGGACCCATCCCTGCAGTTTCTTTTCTAGTAGGTCTGTGGGTGGGGCCCAAGCTTTTGCATTTATAACAAGTTTTCAGGTGATACTGATGTTGTGGGTCTGGGACCTCACACTTTAGGAACCGCTGCTGTAGATAATTAACTCAGGGACAGTCACTCCGAGATAGGGCTTCTCTCAGGAATTTGTGCTTGGAACAAAAAGATGTGGAGACTGAGGGCGGTTAGGGCAGTGCTCTGGAGAGAAGTTCTAAAAACTATCACCATTTCGGTTCTCTAAGCTGGTAGGTGGAGCCTTGGTTATTTAAACTTTTCACTTAATCTTATCACTTTCAAGTTATTTTCCATAAACTGGGCATCGAAATGTTTCTGTTGCCTGCCCCTAAAAGAACTTGAACTTTAGACACAAGTATTAGCCACAAGAACTTGTGTCTTTAGAGACAAGAACTTAGATACAATTTTAGATATAAGAATTTAGAACTTGAACTATAAGACACAAGTTTATCAGTTATGGGTTTCACCAGAAAAAAAAAAAACATTCTAAGTATTTAAAACAGATATAATACAGTACAGGGAATTGGTCATGGGGGTGATAGAAAGTCTGAGAAGTCAAACATGCAATGAGAGATTAGCAACAGCAGGAAGCTAACTCTACCCACCCCTAGGCTGGAGGGACAAGGGGAGAAGGTCGCATTAACAGAGGCTGGGGTCAACTGGAGAAAGCTGGGCCAGCCCAACATGGGGAATGCTGCTGCCCTTGCCAGAAACATCAGCCAGTGCTACTCTGTGGAAGTTTTAGTGGAGAAATACCTAGGTCTCAGGCTTGCTCTTGCTTCCAACCTCTCAGTGGTGCCTCTTTCTGTTCAGGAGCATGAGGAAGATGTCCTGTGATAGTGAGAACAACTTGGGGCCATCGTATCTGAAAACAAGCTAAGGACAAGCATTCTTCAATTTGGATTTCTCATGTTTTTGTTTTTGTTTTTTTTCCGAAGTACATTTTGCCTACTTATAGGCTAGTGAGATAATATGTGCTCGCTACATAGTTTCTAATAGTTTCTTGTTAAGAACAAATTTTCAAAAATTTAAGTAGCTTTTTATTGTTTCATAATTATAGTTGGCATTTGAGATAATCTTCAGGGGGAAATTGCAAATGATAACAAGAACCAGCATCTGAATTTTCAATGGCAGAAGTGTTTTTATATGTCTCATCTAATTTAATGCTCAAAAACCTTTTGTGAAGTAGGAAATGGAGGCTCAGAAGGAGTAAGCAGCACAGAGTAAGCAAAGTCACATTGCTCAAAAGTGGTAAAATGGCATGATCCCAAACCAGGGCTCAGCACATAATGTCAATTGTTGCAAAACACCAAGCTATTGTGTGAAAACACATGCAAAGCTACAAACTTAAAATTCTTTCACTGTTTATATCTCATTTCCTCCCTTATCTAAAACCCAACATGTAGAGTAAAACCTTGTAACCAGAACTGAGAGGTTATTTTGAAAAGATCAGCAAAATACCCTAAGATACCTTCCCCCTCCTCCACCTATAGATGGTCAATTAAATCTATTTTCAGTAGTCCCACAATTTCCTAATTAATTGGCAATGATTATGCTGCAAGGCAGTGTCTTTCATAAGATCATTCTAGAACAACAGCAATCATTTAAAAAGAAAAGGAAAAAAAGCAAAGAAACCCTTTCAGCATATAAATACCCTAGACAGAGGGGGTGTTTTTGATGTCTCATGAGGCTACTTAGATACAAACACACACAATGAGTGTATGTGAATGTACGTGCATGTGTCTCATACAGAGGAAGAGAGAGACAGTTCCCTTCTGTCTCGATAGAAGTTGTTAATCTTCCTCTGGTCCCAGGTCCACAGACTGTATTTCTGATGCTGAAGAGCCATCTTTGTTTCCCTTGGTTACCAATGAAGCAGTGTGCACAGATCAGTTCAAATCCATCAGCACTTATAGAAAAATGCTTCCACATCCAACACCTTACTTTCTGTATCTGTTATTGACATATCTATTGAATAGGAAGGACAGCTCACATATGCATATCCACACATTTTTGTGCGTACAGTCTACCATATATGATGTCTTTTACATATGGAAAGGAGCTGTGTAACATGGCACATCCCTATAACATTAATTGCTACAGAGAATGGAATTTTTTTCTGCAGGCAGGCTCCATCCTCTCCTTCATTGCTGAAAACCCAAGAGAAATTGCTGTAAAGTGATTTGTCCTATAAAGTTACTCCTTGGAGTGTACCTCAATAATATACTTTTATCTATAAGGATAAGCTCTGCCTTATAGAGAGTCTCCACATCCAATTTATTGACTCAATAAATTTCAGGCTCACTGATTATGTTTCCATCTAAAAGCTTTACACAGTTATAAAACTGGAGAGCCTTTAGAATCATTTCAGGTCAAGTTTCTTTCTGAATATTTTTCCAAAATGAGCTGCAATACATTAAGCCTACCCATTAACTAGAATATCACCGGTTATACTCTTGATCTGATGGCCAAGGGAACATTTGCATTGTCTGGGTTCCATTTAACACAATATTTGAAATGGATAGAATAGCTCAGAACATTCAAAGTTATCTTCCTTCAGTGGAGAAAAATGTGTCTGGTCTGTAAGGAATAGGCTTGTTAAAAGAAAATCAGAATTCAGCACTAAAACTCCTCTCTCAGCAAAACAAAGCATCTCTCTCTCTCCCCCTTGAGATCCTCAACCAGTTTCATGAATATTTTTCTCTTGAATCCAAGTTGATGTTGCATAATGAAATGGAAAAAAAAAAAGTGATAAGCTTTCTACCAATAATTAGGTGGACTTGTTTGAAAGCTTGTGAACTTTTTTTTCCCTGCAAGATGTACTGTCTTCTAGAGATTCTGTTAGTGCAAATAAGGGTGTGAGCCATTATAGTTTGCCTTTACAACTGGAATAACTAGATGCATTGTTTTCTTCTATTCACTTAAAAAGACACCTGGAGATTTGCTCTCAGTGTTAATTTTTTATAATAGTTGATATCATTGAATAATGAAAAATGTCACGGAAAACTTTTACATATTGACAATAAAATCTTCCTAAAGGGTCAGAACTCTGCTACACACCTTTTGCTTACCTTGAATTAAACATTTGGCTGTATTAAGATCCTGGCATTCTTGAACAGCACAATGTTGTCTGGTTTAGATGATTTAAAAAATATTTGCGAGGAAGGTATGGAAAATGAGGGGAGAGTGTTGTGGATTTAAAAGTACATGTATACATACGTGTTGTTTATTAAAACTTCAGACAAGGACGTCGTCTTCCTGGGAGTTGAGAGCCATCAGAGCGGGAAGTCGGCTGCAGGGAAGAACAAAAGCATGGCTGCGCGATAGTACTATCTCCGCAGCGGCAGCAGGCTCCCTGACGGAGGGTTGCGGCGACTGTCTATTACACCGCATTTTTATTAGTGACAGCCTCCGCTATTCTGTCAGCTCAGCCAACTAAGCTGTTCCCTGCGTTCTGGTTGGTCACCTGGACTCCGTTATATGGGAGAAGGAAAGGAGGACAGAAAGGTGAATTGTACTAAGTGGGGGCATACGGGGATTTCTCGTCTTCGGGGCCGGCATCGCCTCATCCTCGGCGACGTGGGGGAATTCCAGGACCGCTTTTAACCCAGAAACCAGTGCGTCTTATTAATTAGTTTCTACGCGCAAGGACAGCCGTGAAAGACTTAATCTTCTCTTTCCAGCCGGGGCCAAGAGCCGGGTTGATCAGAGCCGCCTGGCCCGTGCGCACCAGCGCCGGACCCCTGGTGGCCCTCAGAGTCCGCACTGGGCAGAGTGGAGGTCAAGTCAAAGGGCACGACCGCAGGGTGCCCTCCCCCCACCTCCCTCGCCAGTGCTGTCCGCAACTCAGCTTCTGGAACGACCACCGCGAACACTGCAAGGCTGGAGGGCGGGGAGGGGGCGGGTCCCGGCGGGGGCGGGACCAAGGGGAGGGGAAGAAGGGGCCGAGGACTGCTTCGGGAAGTGTAGTTCTTGGAACCCCAGTTAGCGTAGCTACCCGGGCTGTGCTTGTGAGACTAGACTACAACTCCCAGGGGTGTGCGGGCCCGGCAGGGGAGTCCATGCGCAGTGGGCGCCACATTGTATCCTATCAGGCGAGGAGAGGGTGATGTCACCTGCGAGTTGGTAACCTACGAGCGGCTGTGAAGGAAACTGTTTAACCGGATCCCATTGTACCCGGAGCGCTGAGCCGCCTTTCCAGCATGCAGGGGCTGCTCAGGTAAGGGGGACGTGCCGCCTGGCCCGCCGCACTCATTCATTAAGTAGCACCGCGCGGTGGCGCGGGGGTGGGCGCGCTTCTTCTGGCCCCGCGCTGGGTTCGCGGCGCGCCCTCCGGCTGCCTCTCCGGAGCCCCAGGGCCAGTAGGTAAATATTAAACCCGTCCTTCAGGTTGGGTCTGGGTGGGAACGGGACCGAGACAGCTCCCAGCTGCCAAGCTGGGTTTGGGAAAATGGCTGCAAGCGCGGCGAAAAGCAAGGCGAGCCCGGAGGAAGGCGCCGCCGAGAACAGGGGTCCCTCCCTCCTTTCTTTCTGAGGCGCTGGGATGCCAAAAGAGCAGGCAGGGTACCACTTGCCGCCTTGCTGCGGGCTCCTGAGGCTGCGGCGTTGGGGCCCCGGGGGGTCGTGGCCTCGGCTAGGGGCTGCGGGCCCTGCCGCCGTTGGGAGCTGCTGGCCGGGGAGGCTCCGAGGCAGGCGTGGTGGACTCGGAGGTGGCGACAGGGACTCGTTTACCCGCCGGCCCGCGTCCGAGCAGAACTCCAAACATCCCTGTAGCCCTCACTTCAAGCTTTATTCCAAAGGGACGGGTTGACTGTAATTCCGAGAAAGTTAGAAGTTAAAGGTCTCAGAGAAGAGGAGGGAAACCCGCGCTGCGGAAGGAGCATGGGGGTGTTGGCGGACAGCAGTGCGGGGAGGCTGCGCCGCCTGTGCAGCGGGTTCGGGGCGTCGCAGAGCGCTCCTGCATCTCCGCATGGGAAAGGTTTATCTTGGTTCCCCCTGCTCTGATTGCTTCCTCCACAAAGAGCACCTGAGCGAGCGCGAAGCTTCTGCCCGGAGCCCTGGGCTGGGAGGTGGTAAGGCGGTGCAGGCTGTCGAATAATCTAACGATGAGGCTCGCTGTGGGGTAGGAGGGCTGGGCAATAGGAACCAGCTGGTGTCGAAAATCCAACTGCTCGTGATGGGCTTGCCCGTCTACTTGAGACGCACTGGAGTCCCGGGAACTCTATGAAGTCCTCTGGATTTCCTTTCCCTAGCACCCTCATTCTTTCGTATACTCATTCATTCATCAAACGCTGCGAATGGCTCTTCTCAAGTTGCTCACAGCCTGGCGTTGGGGTGTTCTGTCCCCCCCCCCATAAAATATTTGAGTGGGCCTATGAATAGATACCTACGCTTTATATCCTCCAACTCGGACCCGCACGCCATCTCCACCAGCAGGAGAGCATCAAGAGCAAATGCAACCCGTGACCGTTTTTGCTCTCATTGAGTTGGTAGTTTCTTGAGACTGGAGAAGGACCTGGTGTAATGAAGCGGAGTTTGTCTGCAAGATGAATCCCGTTGCCATGGCGACTCCTGCCGTCGGAATCTTAACTGCTCCCACTGCTGTTTCAATTCGATGTGGCTCTGCGGGCAGCTGGGAGGGCGTGGCCAGTGGGTGTGGTCAAATGCTCGTTCCGGGCCCCGCTGCTCTCTCTTCCCCCGTTTCACAAACCAGGCCTCTCTCGCCATTCTCTTGGAAGTAGCCTGGACACGGTTCAAGACCCCTTTTACTCTCGTGTGCCTGTACCTGGACCCAACGCCTCTCCAGGAGTAATACTTTGGATCCTTTTTCCTGAGGCAAGCTCTGAAAACTACAATGGAATGAATTTTTTGCCTTTCAGGCTAGATGCGTAATTTTCCTAACAATGTACATGACAGTGTTCGAGGCAGCTTTCTCGAGGAGGGCGTGTCTTCCGTTTTGCATGAAGAGAGCTCTCTGGCCACTAGTAAAGGGCCTCAGTTTGCTCTAGGTGCAGCTCTCTGGAAGTTTATAGGGACAATTAATGACTGAAATTGAATTATGGAAGTCAGTATCATCCTTGTGGTTCTCATAAAATCTAAAAGCCTGCCGCCTGCCTAAAGGATCCATTTCCTTGAGAATGAAGCAGACTGGGCAGGGATCTAGGAGGCCTGGGTCCTGCTCTGGCCCTGTCATTGCTGGCTACCCCACCCTGGGGTTAACCCTTTACCTGAGGGGACCTCGGTCAATAGTAATATGGGGGAGGGAGAGAAGGAATTTCCTAAAGTTGATTCTAGGTATAAAATCTTGTGACTCTGTGAAGGACTTGGTCATTGTCTTTTCTCAAAATAATAGGATGGGTTAAATTCAGCTTCTGACACTGGCTTTGGGTTAATATCTCTGAGCCTTACTTGTATGGTTTGACTGGCAAAATAGCCTGGCTCTTCACGGCAGTCCTTCAAAGTGGGCAAAGCAGCCATATTACTATTTATGATAAAATTTTAATATTACTAGTATGAGCCCTGTATCTGGTCTTCTGTTTATCTGGGTATCTTAGAGTTAATTGTTTAGGTTTTGGCTTTTTATAGATTCTTGATAATGCAGTTTTAAGTGTAATTGAATTACACAAATAGTTTGTTTACTTTCTGCTTTTATTACATTCCAAGGTAGATTATCACAGATATTGCAGTTAAGGAGGGGAAAGGCTGTATCTGTGAGTGTGTATGCATGTGCCTTCATGTGCAGGTAAATGCTTGGGGATGCTGAGTGCCAGGTGGTTGACATTCATCATCTTATTTTAAATAGGTGTTACATCCTCATGAGGAAACAGAATCAGAAATTGTCACTCACTCTTTATTCTTGTCCTAGAACTTATCATTGACTGGAAATCTCCTTCAGTTACCTATTTCTCGAGGCCTTATAATTCTGACAGCAGTTCACATGTGTGGCTTTTCCCCCACTCCCCTAAGGTCTTTGAGGACAGGGTCTGTCTTGTTCTTCCCTGTCTCTCTAGAATTAGTGTTTGATCATTGGTAGGTATTTAGTAAATGTTTGTTGAGTCAGTAGTAGAACCATGAATGGAGATTCAAGATTGCATTCTTTCCATTGATAGTTCTGGCATCAATTGTAATATTCCTGTAGCTTTCTGTGAAGTAGTTTGATCTTAGCATAAATGAAAACTCCCATGTAGCACATAACTTGAAGTATAAAAGGCCTCCATGAGTTTGAAATAGGTGAATTTTGTAATTACTTGCTTTTGGAATACATTGACTCACATAGAGTTCTTTTTTTCCCCTTAAAATTCTTGTTACAGTTCTTAATACGATTATTATCCCAAAGCAGATTTCTATATTTCTAGATTTCTCTTATGCTATCCTTGACCCAGATAACTTTCCCAGGAGGTGTATGACAAGACAGACAGACACACACACATACACACTCACACACACACCAAGGCAAAGATACCTAGAGGCCTTTGCCAGGCCACCTCTGGTACCTGAGGCACCATTTGGGTAGAAGAGCTGGACAATGGCTCACTCACCTGGGGTGGAGTTTATCCCAAAACAGGATCAGTTGTCCCATGCTGGCTAATGTGAGAGAAGAAACAGGGGTAGGAAACATTTGTCCAATATTTGTAACATTCTGTTATCTTCCAGTAATCATATTCTGTGGGTTTTTAGAAGTATAAATTAGTAGGGAGGTGTGATAGTAACGAGGGTGCAGTGGGTCGTGTCCTTGGGTGGTGCTTACAGGAGCTTAGTGAGTAGGTGCCAAGGAATTTGAATCCTGGCTTTCTTGCTCTGTGGATAGGCTCTGGGTGTTAAGAATGCTGTGAGTCCGTGTGTGGTTTTATTGGAGCTACTTTGTTTAAAAGATAGCTTTTAGTGTTGGTACTGTGGTCATCAGAACAAATAAGGTGTTTATAAACAAAACATGGTTAAGATTGAAAGTGTTTCATTGTGTAAATATTTTGGGGATGTTATAAAGAGTGGCTTTGGCTTGAGAATCTTGAGGTCTTCTGTGAAATCATTTAAAAAGTTACAGCTATTGGATCAGGGGAAACAAGCTCTTCCAACAAAGCTTGGTACCACTGAGGGCCTTAGGTGTTTGGTTTAGGAAATAATCACAGAGCTTGTAACTTCTTTGGGGCCCTCCCTGGCTACAAGTCATGTTCCTGGTAGTTCCAAGTGTTAAGGCTGTCCTTCTATTGCAGGAAACAAAGCAACTTTGCCAATTTAGGTTAGCAAACTCGTTTAAATTCTGGAGAGGGCGCAGTCAAAATGAAAATTTTTCTATTCTGTTTTGTGATTTTTCTTCTTTGAATAGGGGATGTGGACTACGGTCACTTATTTTGGCATTGCAATTTCTAACTTGGCAGTGGAGGAAATCTTCCAAGTGAGTATGTATCCTAAACACTCACAGAATCTGTTCTTAGTAATTTTCCTGAGAGCTCAGTTGAGAGGCAACTAATTTCACAGGTACTATTTAAGAAATCAGTAAGGAGGGCAGTTTTTCTATGTGGCTTGGGGGTAGCATCTGGTCAGTGGGGCAGACCGGGATGGAGGATACCTCCTTTGAGGTTACGTTTGCTTAGCAAGTGTACTGTCTTTTTCTGTAGATTGTGTTTATTTGAGTGGCTGAGGGTGGCTGATAGAGATTGGAATTGAAGAGATTGGATGGATCTGAAGTGCCTCCCTGCCCCTCCAGGTCCTCCAAGCCACGACTTAGTACCCCCACTGAAAGAGGGACAGATGCAGATGAGATGCAAGTTGATTTTGGTGACCTATATTCCATGTAGCAGGCTATTTTTGCAAGAAAAAGAAAAAGTTTACCTTTTGATTTTCTAGCATCCTTTCCACTGTTCCAGGAGGAGAGAACTGAGTATTTCAAAGTGAGTTTGCATTCATAGTACAAGGTCTAAAAATTAGTTAAACACTGATTAATCCAGGAGCACTGCAGCAAGTCTATGGAGGCCTCTCCTTGCATCCTCCCCCCCCCACCCCTGCTCCCCCCTGCAATTAATCTGAGGTTACCAAATACATACTCAGCTTTGGTGAGCTTTATTTTCCTTGTTGATGTTTAAGCACTCCTGGTTTTTACACCATCTGTAACTTTCTGCAGTAATAGCCCCCCTCATTTGCAGTGGGTGCTCCTCTGAGTTTCTAAATTCTTGTTGTGCTCTCAGATCCATCTTGAGTGCCCCACATTCCAGGAACCCTTCCCTGCTTCAGCTTTTACCAACCCCCTCTGCTCCTTCCTCCTTCGAGCCCTTTGCCTGACCATAGAACTTAACACAGCTAACGTGATGCTAATAGTCAAGGTATGTGAGATCTTACCTTGTGCCAGGGTCCTTCCTAATATTTTACATGTGCTTAACCATTGACTCTTCTCAAGAGTTCTGTGAGATACAATCATCACCATTTTACAAATGAAGAAACTGAGGCACGAAGAAGTTAAGGAACTTGACTAGCTCAGGTCATGCAACTGGTCAGTGACTTGTTAGGGTCAATGACTAGGTTAGGGACCCAGGCAGCCTAGTTCTTTATACCTCACCCGATTACTTTGCCTCTGGTTTTCCTATGTGTTACATTCTTTTCTCTCCACCAGTTAGGGGGAATAACAACTTCCTTTGTATCTCTTAATTCTGAAACAGTGCTGGGTCAATAAATGCTGGCCTCATTGAGAGTAAAAATGTTTCTACAGTTAATGGTTCCTTAAACTCTGACTTTCTGGAGCAGCAAATGTTGCATGAGATTAAAAAATGTTGCATTTGTGTATTTGGATGATAACACTTCTGAACTTCCTCCTTTGGGCTCTGTGGGTGATAGGCAAATTATTTGAAAAAAGAAATGCTCTTATATGCCATCTCTAAATCCATTTGGAGCCTGTCCAGCATTAGACTGTATTTGTTAACTGAGATAACTTTTCAATAGGTTGAATCTCTTATCTGAAAAAACCCTTCTCACCCAGAACAGAGCCACAGAAGCCTGCCTGGTGAGTTAAAACTCCCATAACTTCTGAGCTTCCCACCTCCTTGTTGTCTTTTAACATAAATCGTGAAAGCTCTTTTGAAAGGGAAATAATGAAAACTTGAGTAGTAGTCAAACATGTAATCTAATATTGGGTTATCCTTAGATATTAAAATAAGCTTTTTTATTTCCCACCTCAGAAGGGAGTCTTCTATTTATTTTTACAGTGGAGCAAATTTGGTGTCAAATATACGATTGCAGTTCTTTTAAACCATAGCCACTATTGTGAATTAAACGTGGAAACAGAGGGAAGCAGGTTCAGTTTCCAATGTAGTTGGGACAATTTCCTGACTTACAATAGATCTTTTCCTTTTGGCTTAAAACTAGATATAGTCCCACTTTGACGATATTTAATGAAGACAGTTGAGTAAAACTCAAACTGTGTCATTTAGGGAAATAATAGGAAAGTTATGCCCTAACAATATATTGCCAGGAAAAGAAAATGAAAACAAAAGTCTTATTAGCCATTAGGCTACTCAAACATAATACTCATTCAATGGACATTGATTTCAGAAGCTTTTTTTCCCCCCCATTCATCTTGTTACACTTCCTAAGTATGTCAATCACTTTAGTAATAACCTGGGTTCATTCTGTTCTGTAAATTGCGCCAGGAGCAGAATTGAAGGTACCTTGTATTCTGGAAGGTACATAATTAGGGTCAACTATTAAACTGGTCTTTGTCCTTTTCATTTCCGGGGGAAAAAAAATATTCTGTGTGATTGGCAAACATTGCCCATCTGGTGGGCTTTCTGAATTCAGGTTTCCAAGAGTAGATAGCCCAGATCCCAGCTTTGGTCATTGTCTGGGAATAGAGATGCCCATCTTTTGTTTTTTGAAATGGGTTTTTATATTCTGCTTTTTGGCTAAGCTTAGTTTGTTTGTGATGTATAAACCAGATCAAGGCCATGGGTTAGTTTTGCCTTGTTTTGGAGCTACAAACTGTACTGTAATTTTAATCAACCTTTTTTTTTTTAAATTTTTAAAAATTAATTTTTTTTTTTTTTTAAGTAGTCTCTGTACCTAATGTGGGACTTGAACTTGCATTGCAAACCTGAGATTAAGAGTCTCATACTCAGGGGCACCTGAGTCCCTCAGTCAATTAAGCATTGGAATCTTGATTTTTGGCTCAGGTCATTATCTCAGGATCCTGAGATCACCCTGTGTAGAGCCCTGTGTCAGAGTCTGTGTCTCTCTGTTCCCCACCACTTGCACTAGCTCTCTTTCTTTCTCTCTCTCAAATAAATCATCAAAAAAAGAAAAAGGGGGCACCTGGGTGGCTCAGTGGGTTAAAAAGCCTCTGCCTTCCGCTCAGGTCTTGATACCAGGGTCCTGGGATAGAGTCCTGCATTGGGCTCTCTGCTCAGCAGGGAGCCTGCTTCCTCCTCACTCTCTGCCTGCCTCTCTGCCTACTTGTGATCTCTGTCTGTCAAATAAATAAATAAAATCTATAAAAAAAAGAAAAAATTGCATGCTCTACTCCTTCCCCTCCAGGTGCCCCTCCCCCTTTTAAAAAATTGATCATGCTCTTGGCAACATAGGAGACTAGACAGATATGTTAACAGATATGGATATGTTAATGCATAGCTGTCACCACAATGGCAAAAGATGGTGCCATATTATCAGATGAACTGATGAGGATCTTGGGTTTTTCAAGTCCCATACGTTAGAGGCAAGGCTTTGCCAGCAATTTGCCGAGGAACTATATGCTTCTGACGGGTGTGTCCTGTGATGAGTGGGTTAGAACTAAGAGTAGCTTCCTAAAACTTTGCCAAAGCCCCATAGCCTTGGTCTTTTCTGTTTCTTGGGGATGTGACAAATCATTAGTGGATGTTTTGGTGCCATTTCTTGGCTTTGCTGTTCTTCATAAAACTTCTGCAGACTTGTATCCTAGAAAAAGAGGGAGGGATGGTGATGAAAATCCTTTACCACATCAGTAAGATTGTTCATATATGTCTAAATTTGTATTTATTTCACAGAGATTTCGTAAGACTGAGCAGTGAAATGTCAAGACATGAGTTAAGTTAGAATCTGTAGTTCTTTTTTTTTCCTTTTTTAAAAAAAACTTAAAGTTAGTTAACATATGGTGTAGAATTGGTTTTAGGAATAGAATTTAGTGATTCATCATTACATAGAACACCCAGTGCTCATCCCAACAAGTGTCCTCTTTAATACCCATCATCCATTTAGCCCATCCCCCCACCTACCTCCCTCCCTCATACAACCCTCAGTTTATTATCTATAGTTAAGAGTCTCTTACGGTTTGCCTTATTCTCTGTTTTTAGTTTATTTTTCCTTTCCTTCCTGTATATTCATCTGTTTTCTTAAATTCCACATATAAGTGAAATCGTGTGATATTTGTCTTTCCTTGACTTATTTTGCTTAGCATAATAACCTCTGGTTCCATCCACGTTGTTGCATCTGGCAAGATGTCACTCTTTTTGATGACTGAGTAATATTCCATTGTGTATAGATACTACATCTTCTTTTCTGTGACAAGAGAATTAGACTAAGGGCCCTTCTAAATCCTGAGAATTTATTACCAAAAATATTCTAAGAGTTGAAGGAAATGAAGCAGAAAAATTAAACCATTTGTAGGTCCTTGCTACATTCCCTACTCTCGAGAAAGTTGGCAAAATTGTAGATACAGAAAATGTCATATGGTTTCATCCAAGGTAAGTGACAGGATTTATTTTTTTTAATGCACCCCATATTAGTGGTTATTTGATTTAGGATGATGACAGAAGAAAGAACAATAACATTTCTGTTTATTTCCCATTCTGTTTGTGGCAAACAAGGTATGGCAACCTTGTTTGCATAAGAGCTTCCCCTGACACCCCCCCCCAACCCCCCACCCTCCCCCCCACCCCTGCCATTACTCAGCGCTCCATGGTCATTTGGCAAAAAGTCAGAGGCAGTGTGGAATGAATTGGGCTGGAATTGAAGGTGATGGCTGAGACTGCATCGTGTTCTCAGAACATTAAATGAAAGCCCTGTTATATTTTTACTTTTTTTTTAATTTTTACATTTTAAAGATCAAGAATGGAGATTGGATTGGACTAGAAAACCTCTATGACCCATTTAGGGCTCGACAACCTGTGTGTAGGTGACACTTCCAGCTACAGAAGTTCCAGGAACTGTGGCAAGAAATCGCTTTGCCTATGACATTTTCTGCTAAGGGATTGGTTTAAAAAAAAAAAATACACACACACACACTATTTTTAGTTTGACCCAGTTTCTTTTCAGGCTGTGACTGAAGCTACCTTTGTAACACTCCATCTTTTCCTCTTATTCTCCCTGAATTGTAATATGAGTGTGGAGGAGCAGTGAACTGCCTCCTTGTCAGGTCTGCACTCATACCCTCCCTGTGGGGAAAGGAAAGGGTTGTCTCCAGTCCACCAGGTTTCACGAGAGGGGAGCCACAATCACTGACCTCTCAAAGGAGGGAGTCTTCCCCCTTAACCTCTTAAGGATTGAGCTACACGGTAGCAGAGAGGGGGCTGCTTACATTTTAATCCTCCCAAGCTAGATTGTTTTTCTGATGGGACAAGTAGGGGAAGTAGGTGGCAGGGAGGACCGAGGGGGTTGCTGGGTCTTACTTATCTTATCGTTTGTTTCCCTCTGGATTGCATTTGTTTATACTGTCTCCTCAGGCTAGGAATTCCTCCCGCAGAAAGCATGCATACACTTGGGGATCTTCAGATCCAATCCAGCTTCCTTGTTCTTGAGTTCCATTTGCTGACTTGGCTTTCCTCTCTACAGCCTGATTGGGAGGGAGGGCTGGAGATACTTAACCTGTTTTTAATTCTTCTGTTATGTGGAAAAGAGATCTTAAAACAGGGACTTGGGGCAAACATGTTAATGTTTTTCTGATGGGAAAAGAGGATGGTGATGAGTAGGTTTAAATTTAACATTTATGTATAACTTTTTTATGTTGATGGAGAATTTAGTCATGAATGTTTGACACCTTGAAATCTTTTCACCTTTTATTTGCTGTGATGTAATTGCATTGAGAAAAAAGAAACAACAGTTAGTTTTAGGTTCAGATGTGGGTAATCTTAGCAATTCACTTAAATCTCTTGGGCCTCTGTTTCCTCATCTGAGAAACAATGTGAAAATTCTGAACTTTTGTGAGAATGGTGTCATAAAATAATGACCGTACTTGTATAGCATTGTATAATATTGATGACATACCCGCTGGGTGTCCCTAGACTGGAGACCAGGGATAGAAGAACACCATTTTTTCACCTTCAGACTTTCCAGCATTGGCCCCTGCTCTTAGCACTATGTATCCGAGATTCTGTAGCTAAACCCTTACAATCTGATCCCTAGTCTGTCCTTAAATGAACAGCTTCTAGTTATGTTCCCTAGTCCCAGGGTTCAGGAAGTTCCATAGAATGTAAGGGATGAGGCTAAACGGTGTTTTGGGGTGATCATCCAATTCTGTTCAAATTGATAAACTCTTTAAGCCAGAGTTTGACTACCAGTGCTGTCATGTTTCATTTGGCTAATACAGCGTCATTTTAAAAAATGATTTTAGTGAGCATTTACACTCTGATTTGGTACAGGCCCTTCCATACCCTAGTGCCTCATACACAGCCACTTTATGTGATAATTCTTTATCTCCTTGGACCTTGAAGGCATTCGAGCTTGCGATCCCTGATGCCTGGGTGGCTCAATTGGTTAAGCAGCTGCCTTCGGCTAGGGTCTTGATCCCAGCGTCCTGGGATCGAGTCCCACATCGGGCTTCTTGCTCGGCAGGGAGCCTGCTTCTCCCTCTGCCTCTGCCTGCCTCTCTGTCTGCCTGTGCTCGCTCGCTCTCTCTCTCTCTAACTAATAAATAAATGAAGTCTTAAAAAAAAAATTAAAGTAAATTAAAATTGTGATGAGAGTTCTTCAGACCAGTGGACTGGCAAATGACCTAACCCAGGGTTCCTCCACTTCAGCATTATTGGCATTCTGGACAGGATAATTCTCTATTGTAGGGGGCGGTACTGTGTAGTGTAGGATGGTTATCAGCATTCTTGGCCTCTACCCACTAAATACCAGTAGCAACCTTTCCCCCAGCTGTAACAACCAAAACCATCTCCAGACGTTGCCAAATGTCCCCACGGGGGCAAAATTGGCCTTGGTTGAGAGCCAGCTGACAGATTTTGGGTAGCCTGAGAACTTTAAACATTGGTTGAGGCTTGGATATTTAGGGATAAATTGGAATTCATCTGGGAAACTGAGCTACCCTGCTGTTTTTATTTATTTGGGCAATGGGTGAGAGCAAAGTAAAGGTCAGTGGATTAGACCCTGCGAGGTCATTTCTCCATTCTTCCATGACCACTGCCTGGGAGGCCAGCCACATTTTAAGGACATAGTCTTGGTCGCAACAGGGAATTCCATGAGACACTGATGCTGGGTCAGGGCAAACCCACCAGAGCTAGTGGGTAAACAACTTTGAAGCCCATGGCCTGTGTTGGTTGGTCAGTAATGTTATCTGTGGATAGGAAGATGAGGCTTTGGGGAAAGAAAAGGTTGGCTCTGTCATTATTGCCAAAGGCCAAAATACTTAGAAAAGGGGAGGGAGCTTCAGCCTTTAAAAATGACAGCTTATCTCACATTAGCAGTGTGGGAAGAGCTCCGAAAAAAATTAACAAAATGATGTTTCACTTTTCTTCTCTCTCCCTCAACCAAGAATGTCTTTAAAACTTGAGCCTAAAACTTGGGCTTTGGCAACACTCAAAATTGTCTCTCAGAAAAACATTGGTAAGATTTTCAGTGTACATAAGGGGAATGTTACGAAGTTCTAATTAACCAACCCAAGCTCAGGTCTTGAGCAGCTAACGCAAAGATAATGCTTGGGAAGCACACAGTTTCAGTTAAAACACAAGTCAAAGTCCCTTCTTAGAGGTTAGGTGGGATTTCTGAAGGGTCCATGACTCTTACTGAATGATATTTGTTGGTTCTGTGCCCTGAATGGGAGTCAGAATATCCTCTGTGGTGGATATAAGAAGGAGAGGTGTCAGGATTCTGATTTAGCAGATGTCCAGGTTTGGACCTAATCTCCAGGATTCTTAAAGCTCCCCGGGTAATTCTGATATTTAGCCAGGACTGAAAACAAGTGGATGAGCAAAAGATCTGAAAAACTTGAGACATTACCTTCTTGTTTTCAAGATGATTCCCTAGGAAATTCAATCTGCACATTTACCATTGTTTGAAGTAAAAGGAAACAGAAACCACCCATTACAAATGGCAAACACCAGGAGTGCCTTTGAGGTAAGGCGGGTGGAAGAGTGGTAGTAGTAAATGCTCTTACTAGCTTCTATTCTAGAAAAATCCACAGCTGTGTTTCACTCAGTGAGTTTCTCATCAGACTCTTCTGGCTTCATAAACAGAGGGTAGATTTGTTTGTTGCAAGTTTCTTTCCTTATGCCACGTGCCACTGTGGAGACCAGACTGTGAAGTCCCCGAGTTGTAACTGCCAAATAAGTGGCTCCTTTTACTTGGATTCTACTTAGAATTTCAGATCCAGATTTCTATCAAGCATAGCAGAGGCAAGGGAGTGACTAAGTTTCAGGGGAAAATATAGTGGGCATTTTATAGACCATCTCATAAGCCATGGAAACATCTTAAAACATTCATTCACTCATTTATTCATTTGGCTTATCAAATATGTTTTAATGTCGGGTGTGAATATTTAAGAGTGCTATTTTAAATTCCAGATTTTTGCCTTTGGAATACAGAACACTTGTTTTGCTTAAATAAGCTCAGATCATCCTCCGTCTTCAGCTTCTGATATAAGCAAATTACATGGTGCAATAGGGGAAGAGTCTCTCCAATGAGAGATTTTTTGCTTTCACCGGCAAGTAGTTTCATGTTTGTGTATTTGGATCATGTCTATGTTTTCAAAGGAATGTTCATAGCATTAGTTTTAAGAAGCAGTTCTCTACAATCCCAAATCACAGTTTTTCCAGTATTTGTTATGCCTGTAGATCAAATCTTCTACCCTCAGTTCTTTCTCAAGTGTTGATTTTGTGTTTCAGGTGACCGTTGTTTTCTGGTACCAGAGAAAAATCCTGTGGTATTAAAGAAGGAATGACAGTTAAAAAGATAGAGTCCAGGGTTTCTTTTTGGGGGTGTTGAAAATGTTCTAAAAATCATGGTGATGGTTACACAGTTTGTAAATATACTAGAGAACCACTACACTATACATTTGAGATGGATGAATTATATGGCATATGAATTTTATATCTCAATAAAGCTGTTAATTTAAAAAAAGGCTAAAAAGAATCCTACTAAGTGCAACCTTAGAATTTTAGACCTTAGGGATAATACCTATGACATACTTTCCTGTTTCTTTTCTTCATGTACCTCTCAGTTTTTTCCCCTAAATAACACATATAAAATGGACAAAGGATAATTGTGATAATTCCTTAATATCTATGGACCACCTGAGACTTTGGAAATGTTGTTATAAAGAAATGGACTCTGGCTTCTATTTCTTCACACCTCCTAATCGTGGACTAGCGCGTTAAAGGATAGAAGGCTCTGTACTCTTTTATACCTACTGTGATGAAAAGCTAAAGGTTTTGGTGATATACTTGGCTTAGTCACAATTTGCTTAAACTTGTTCCATATGATTATTTTGTAGGCTTTTTCTGCTGTAGAAGTCTTCACACTGTAAAAAGCACTCAAGTATGTAATCTTGCCTGTAAAGCTAACTGTGTGTTGGATAAGGAATATTTCATTTATAAGGGATTATGTAGCTCAAGGTTTCTCAAATTTGGATTCACGGTCCTTTGAGAAACACTGCATTAAAAGTGAAATTGCTGAATGTTTAGGTACTCACTTAGTGCCAGCGGGATCATAAACTCATGTGCAGAAGGTGAGCTTTGGGGGTACTGTGGTGTACTCTTCGGGTATCAGATGCTTATCCAGGCATATTGGTTTTATTGCTGTGTAACAGATTACCACAAACTTAGTGCTTTAAAACCTCACCAGGTCAGAAGTCTGGGCATGCTGTGGCTAGGTTCTCTGCCTAGGGTCTCAGCGGGCTAAAATTCACGTGTCAGCTAAGGCTGCAGTTCTCATTTGGGGCTCAGGGATTCTTCCATGCTCCATAGTTGTTGGCAGAATTTATTTCTCTGTGACTCTAGGAACTGAAGATTGCTAGATGTCAGCCAGGGACTGTTTTTAGCTCTTAGAGGCCACCCACATTTCATGTCACGTGGCCCACCTTGGCAGTTCACACATGGATGTTTCCTTTCTTGCAGGCTAGCTGGAGCATATCTTTCTGACTTCCTTTTCTGCCATCAGCCAGAGAAAAGGCTAAATTTAAGGTCTCACCTGATTAGGCCAGACCCACCTGGGATAATCTCCTTTTAACCATACAATGTGTCATAACCATGAGAGTGATGATTCATCATAATCATAGGGTGATTGGGAGTGTCACTTAAAGTTCTGCCTGTCATACCAGATAGCAGAAATTCCGATTTACTGTTCATGATTATTAAGATGAACATCTAAAAATCCAAAAATGACACCTTCTGTCTTCCTAAAATATCTCCCTCTCATATTAATGGCTTTCCATTATTACTTTTCTTGTTTCAAGTAGAGTGAAAATGAAGATATTTTAAGAATTGTTTTATTATTGAAAACTTCCTACACACATATACCCACGTAGAATGACTAATAGATCTAATACAAGAATTTTACATACATCCGCAGCTCATCAATTCATGGTGACTCTTTAATTTTTGCTCACAACTACTTTACATCAACTCTGGGATTTTTTTTTTTTTTAAGATTTATTTATTTTATTTGGTGAGAAAGAGAGAGAGAGATTGAGAATCTCAAGCAAGCTCCAGGCCCAGCATGGAGCTGTATGCAGTGGTCACCCAAACTTAAGATCATGATCCAAGCTGCAATCAAGAGTTGGATGCTCAACTGAACCACTCAGGTGTCCCAACTCTGAGATTATTTTAAAGCAAATTCCAGACACCTTATAATTTCAACTATAAATATTTTAGTATTTATATCTAAAAATATCAGGACTCTAATAATGTAACTAAAATACCATTTTCATACATAAAGTAATTTACATTATTGCTCTAAAATTGCCAAATATCTCATCAGCTATAAAATGTACACTTTTTAAAAAGTTTGTTAATTCAAGATTCCAGTGAGTTTCAGACATTGCAGGTTTTTGATTTTTTTTTTTTTTAAATATATTCCTTAAGCCTCTCTAAATCCTATGCAACATTTTTCTGTCCAACATACTTGTGGAAAGAACTGGGTTATTTGTCCTATAGAATTTCCCATAGTCTAGCTCTCATGGTACAACATCTCTTTCTGTTTCCTCCATTTCCTGTAAATTAGTTAAGATGAAAATAATTGATGCCATGAACCTATCAGGTCACTAGCAGTAGAAAAGCTTATTTGGTGAAAGGAATATATAGATAATTTACTAGATTCATGTTTATATAGATATTTAGAAAAATATTTGGGAGTGGAGCAAGTATGTTAGGTTTTTTGGACTCCTATTACTGAGAGCAGTTTAAGTATTACATACTTAGAGTGCTTGAATTAGTGCAGGTTAAATTCTTTTTTTTTTTTTTATTTTAAAGATTTTATTTATTTGACAGAGAGAGATCACAAGTAGGCAGAGAGGCAGACAGAGAGAGAGGAGGAAGCTGGCTCCCCTGTGAGCAGAGAGCCCGATACGGGGCTCGATCCCAGGACCCTGGGATCATGACCTGAGCAGAAGGCAGAGGCTTTAACCCACTGAGCCACCCAGGCGCCCCAAGTGCAGGTTAAATTCTTATAGGAAGTATACAACATACAGATTCATTAAGTGACACTTAGTTGGTTTAGTTTTTTTGGCCTAGTATTTCTGTTAAATCGGTTTTCGCTTCCATGAAAGGAAAAAAAATTTCCTAAGGAGAAAGGTAATTCAGTTTTGAGTTTCAAAAATAACCAGATTTTAAAAATTGTGAAGATCATAAAATAATTACTTTTTTGTAATAGGTCTTTGCTAATTATTTATCTGTAGGCTCTCCAAAGACCTGTCCTTCCTTTGTCCTCAAAGAACATGACATATATTTAAAATTACAATAGAAATATTTTATTTTTTAAAAATACAACACTTAACATTGTTTTAGGAGAACAATTTTATATGACTGCCATTGAAAGGAAGAAGAGGTCATCTAATTTAAATTTTGTTTTGAAGGGAAAAATAGCATGGGGTTGAGATAAGTAACAGCTTAATTAGACCATAATTACTTAGAATAGGGGATACAGAAGTTTTTCCATAAAGAGACAGATAGTACAAATTTTCAGCTTTGTCGACCATGTTGTTCCTGTCAACTATTCAGTTCTGTCTTTGTTGTAGGAAAAATAGCCGTAGACAGCATGTAAACAAATGGATGTCATAAATTGGGTAGAAGTGAGATCTTGACAATACTGAGTCATCTTACATGGAGTCTCTCTCCATTTATTTTGTTCTTTGATGTCACTCATTAAAGTTATGTATTTTCTTCATACAGATCTTATACATATTTTATTATACTTCTACCTAGGTATTTCATTTTGGGGGGTGGCTAGTGTCACTGGTATTGTTTGTAAAGTTACTTTACACTCTTTCATTGTTGGCATATTGGAAAGCAGTTGACTTTTATTATTAACCTTGTATCCTGCAACCTGCTTTTTGTTTCTGGTTTTTGTTTGTTTGCTTTTTGTAGACAGTCTTTATCAAGTTGAGAAGGTTCTTTTTTATTTCTAGTTTACAGAGAGGTGTTTTGTGTGTGTGGTTTTTTTTGTTTGTTTGTTTTGTTTTTTAAAGATTTTATTTATTTGACAGAGAGAGGTTGGTCACAAGTAGGCAGAGAGGCAGGCAGAGAGAGGGGGAAGCAGAGAGCCTGATGCAGGCCTCCCTCCCAGGAGGGCCTGAATTCCTTCCTGAGATTCCTCCTGACATGATCCCTGAGATCATGACCTGATCCAAAGGCAGAGGCTTAACCCACTGAGCCACCCAGGTGCCCTGTTGTTGTTGTTTGTTTGTTTGTTTTTAAATCATAAGTGGGTGTTGGATTATATCAAATACTTTTCCTGCATCTATTTATATGATCGTGTGATTTGCTTACCTGGGATAAATCCCACTTGACTGTAGTGTATAATTCATCTTATATGTGTTGGGTTCAATTTGCTAAGTTTTTTTGGAGGATTCTTACATCTATGTTCATCAGAAATAACTGCCTATTTTTTCTTATAATATATTTGTCTGGTTTTGCTATGAGCATAATGCTGGTTTACTGGAATGAGTTAGGAAATATTCCCTCTACTTATATTCTCTGAAAGATTATAGAGAATTGGTATGATTTTTTCCTTAAATGTTTGGTAGAATTCACCAGTGAACCCATCTGGGCCTGGTGTTTTGTGTCTTAGAAGGTTATTAATTATTGAGTTCTCTGTTTTTTATTAGTGTTAAGGCCTGTATGCAGAAACTGATCTGTTTCTGGATAGTTGATGCTAAAGAATAATTTTCAGAGTTAAAAAACAAGATTCTCAAAATAATAAAATAAACACATCAACGATTTTATTTAACTTACTAGTGCAAGAACAAGTTAAGATTTTAGGACCAGTTCAAAAGATAATTTGAAAAAAAGATAACATATCCATCTGTACATCCATTGATCCATCTACCTGTCCACAATCAGAAATGCTGAAATAAATTTGTAGCAGATACAAAACTAGTTAATATCCTAAAAGTCTATAAAAATTAATGTTTTTCTTTCTACATGTATGTATATCAGTTGTACCTCTACCAGGCAAAATCTGCTTGCTTTTCTATATAGATAAGGGCCATTACAGTGCTGTGTGTTACCTACAAATTAACTTTCCTGCCCCTACAGAGCTGTGAAATTGGCCCAGTTGGTTCTCAAACTTTTTTGTTTCAAGATGCTTTGATCCTGTTAAGTATTGAAGACCCCAAAGAAATTTGTGTGTGTAATATATTAATAAGATTAGAATCAGAATTGAGAAACTTTAAAACTATTCCTTCATTTAAAAAAATAATGAAACCTATTTTAGGTTATCATCTGATTGATGACTTCATCATGAGTATTGAAAGTTTTGGAAAATTCCACTATGTACTTGTTGAGAGAATGAGAAAGAAATGGCAAATAACATCTTAATATTATTATGAAAATAGTTTTGAACTCATAAACACCCTGACAGGGCCTGAGGTACTCCAGGCCTCCCCAAACTACATTTTGAGAACCACTGGCCTATTTAAAAGGGAAAAAAAAAAAAGGTCAAAGATAATCCCTGGAGGACCTGCTAGACCACAAATAGCATTCTACTGAAAAGATACTCAGTAATCTACTTTGCCTATTTCTAAATCTTGTTTTTTTTCTTAACAGTAGTCCCTCCTTTGACAAAATACCATTCTGCCCAGCATGGGGCATTATCAAGGCTGTTTTGAAATTATTAAGTGAGAAACTTACTTTATTTTTTTATTACAAAATTAATACAGGTTACTATATGAAAAAATGGAAAAAAAATAGGAAGTGTAAAGGAATAAGAGAAGTCTATCCAAGGAGGCAAATAATGTTAACATTATGGGACTACATCTGTAAGAAGTTTGGGGGAAAAATTCTGATTGTATATTACCTGTACTTTTTTGCATCCTTCCCCCAACCAAATGTTGTCGTAAGCATATTTCATGTTACCAAAACTTTTTTTAAGAAAGTTAAAAACTAAAACTCTTTTTATTGTGATAAAAAACACATCATAGGGGCACCTGGGTGGCTCAGTGGGTTAAAGCCTCTGTCTTCAGCTCAGGTCATGATCCCAGGTTCCTGGGATCGAGCCCTGCATAGGGCTCTCTGCTCAGCAGGGAGCCTTCTTCCCCCTCTCTGCCTCCTTGTCTGCCTACTTGTGATCCCTGTCTGTCAAATAAATAAATAAAATCTTTAAAAACAAACAAACACATCATAGAACCATCTTAACCCTTATTAAGTATATAGTTCCAGAGTGTTAAGTATATTTACATTGTTGTGAAACAGATCTAGAACCTTTAATCTTGCAGAACTGAAACACTACCACTTAAACAACTCCTCTTTGCCTCCCCTCACACTTCCCTTTACCCCAGCCCCTGCTAACCACCATTCTATTCTCTTTATCTATTAATGTGACTACTTTTGATACCTTATATAAGTGGAATCCTACCGCATTCTTTTGTGTCTGGCTTATTTACTTAGCATAATTAGGTCCTCAAGATTTATCCATTTTGTAGCAGGTGCAGGATTTCCTGCTTTTTTTTAAAGTTGTGTAGTATTTCATTGTATGTATGTACCACATTCTGTTTATGCATTCAACCATTGATGGACATGGGGGTTGCTGCCACTTCTTGGCTATTACAAGTAGTGATGCTATGAGCGTGAGTATGCAAATATCTCTTTGAAACCAAGCTTTCAATTTTGGGGGATACACCCTGAGCCTGGAATATGGTAGTTCTTTTTCTTAATACTTTGAGAAGCTGCCATACTATTTTTTTTTTTTTTATAGCCCTTGTACCATTTTACATTCCCACCAACAAAAGTGTACACATCCTCATTAACATTTTGGGGGTTTTGTGATTATTTTTGTTGGTAAGCGTCTGAATGAGTATGAGGTTATTAAAACTCTTGATAAACTTCTAAGACGGCAGCATTTACTTCCTTTTATGTGTTGCATAGGGCAATCATTTTCCCAATGTTTTTCCATTAAAAACCATTTGAACATCATTTTCGTGTTTCACGGTTTTTTTTTTTTGCTTTTGTTTTTGTTTTTGTTTTTGTTTAGGATATATTCTTAGATACAAAATAAATGGGTCAAAGGGTATATAATTTTTGAAGTTCTTTAAATACTACCTCAAGAAAGGTTTTGCCAGGTGACACTGAATCAAGGTATTAAAGCATCTTTCATTTCACACATGTTTATGTTGAGTATTAGCTTACAATTATCTCTGAACAACTGGCAAAGCTGTCACATTATATTTTAATTTGCATTTTAGAAATTTGTTCAGTAGAACTTTTTTCTCCAGATCATTTGTATTTTTTTCTTTCTCAAATGGTCTGCTTGTCCATTTACCTGTTTAAATCTCAGTGTTTTAAATAGATCGTACAAAATTAATTACCAATGCAAATATGAAGCTACCAGAACTTTACATAAATGCGGTAAACAATCATGGAAACCCTTAGAAGGAAACTTATGAGAGTTTCAGGCACATTTAAAATGACCTAAAATATTTATTTGTGATTAAGAGTCTCTGGCTGTAGATCTGCATAATTAGTTATCTTAACAAGCCCTTTCCTCATTATGTGAAGGAAAACCTTAGGTCAGCTCCGGTCATTTTATGGCTAATTTGCATTTCCTGAAGTTTGCCTCAATTGTTTCTTAACTATCTGTGCTTTTTCTGCTGAGAGTGAGCCTCTGCTGCAGAGAAGGCACTTCTAAAGGCAGAGAGGACAGGGACATGATCTGTAGTTTTTCCATTGGACTGAACATGTTTGGAATAGGAGGTAGAACAATGAAATAATCCAAATATTATGAGGAGGGAGGCAGAAGTTTATATTAGAGTGGTTTATGTGATAAAAGAAATGTTATACTCAGTACTTTTTGTTTATAAATGGTATTGTAAAATCGGTATTAGAATGCTTAGCTAAATTATTTAAGCTTGTACAGCACTCAATATTACGAAAATGCAGTATTTAGCACAGTCCGATTATTTTCATGTCAGTGTGTCATAAGTCCATATTGTAGGGGAAATGGAATTTTCTCCTACTGTAAGTGCTCTACGTCTGTTCTAATTTAAACAGAAAATAATCCTCTTCCAAGCAGAGAGAGAGGTTCATGCTTTAAAACTAATTTCAGATGATTATGTTAACCCAGTGATAGAATATAATGCAGTGTCTACCAGCATATTTTAGAGAAGACAACTTAGTGTTACTATGGCTCTGTTCACGATATTTATTTGTTTGTTTGTTTATTATTTATTTATTTGTGGGACTCTGTTTTGAGGCACTGTGGCTGTCTGTCTTCCTTTAAAAAGTAAATTGAAGAACGTATCCCATGGAGCTTTCTTTTTTTTTTTTTTTTAAGATTTTATTTATTTATTTGACAGAGATTACAAGTAGGCGGAGAGGCAGGGAGAGAGGAGGAAGCAGGCTCACGGCCGAGCAGAGAGCGCGATGGGGGCTAGATCCCAGGACCCTGAGATCAAGACCTGAGCTGAAGGCAGAGGCTTTAACCCACTGAGCCACCCAGGCGCCCCCCCATGGATCTTTCTAATAAGGCAAGTGTTGGCAGGTAGTAGTCCCTGTGCATTTGAAAGACATGATCTGACCCAGTGAGAGCATTCTCTGGAGTAAGGGACCAAGATCCTGAGGAGAAGGCTCCTTTTGCATTTTGCATTCTCTCTGAAACATCAATTTATATCTTTCTCACCTGGAAGAGTAGCTATTTCTCCCCAGTGGATTTGTTAGTGCCTAGGCACCATTCAAATCGCAAATGGTTTGATTCATTGTAAGAATCAACTGATAGATCAGAATTTCCAAGAGTACCAGATGCCTTAGTAAGTAGAGAATCAGATACTGTTCAACATTCTGTGGACAAATGACAACTCCAGTGCAAAATGGACCATGACCTAAGTTTACAGACTGCCTGTACCTGCTTTCTGAGTAGTTGCCACAGAACTATTTTGGTCCTGAAAACCTAAAAAATTTACTATGTAGCAGTTTAATTTACAATGGTAAAATCTTAAAGGAAACAGAATAGAGATTATAAAAAGTCTTACTCTGTGGCTGATAAAGTTCTGAATTACTCAAGCATACTTTTCTTATTAGTGGTAAGGAGTTCCATATTATTTTATGAATTTACTAAAAAAAATGATTTAAGAAATATAAAATGCCTTTCTGTCATTTTTTGATCTAGCCCAGTCCCTGATAACTCTTGTTATAAAAGTTTTAGGTAGAATATATGAGTGATGGAGTCACATTTTGTAACTTTATGTAGGTTTCACTATTTAAAGGAGCTGGTCCTAAGTAGGTCAAGCTTTGAAAGTTTGTAAAATATAACATTAATTTTCTTTTTTTTT
>ML105550.1:0-22228 GCA_003697995.1 Taxidea taxus jeffersonii | reverse complement strand
TTTGTGAGAGAGAGCGAGCACAGGCAGACAGAGAGGCAGGCAGAGGCAGAGGGAGAAGCAGGCTCCCTGCCAAGCAAGGAGCCCGATGTGGGACTCGATCCCAGGATGCTGGGATCATGACCTGAGCCGAAGGCAGCTGCTTAACCAACTGAGCCACCCAGGTGTCCCCCTATTTTCTTTTTTTTAAAGATTTTTATTTATTTATTTGACAGAGAGATCACAAGTAGGCAGAGACACAGGTAGAGAGAGAGGAGGAAGCAGACTCCCTGCTGAGCAGAGAGCCCAATGCGGGACTCGATCCAGGGACCCTGAGATCATGACCAGAGCTGAAGGCAGAGGCGTAACCCACTGAGCCACCCAGGCATCCCACATCATTAATTTTCTACTGAAATTAGCAACTACTATTTGGTTTGTATTTACTGAGATTCTTAAATGTATAATTTACCTTCTTCTATTGAGGAGACTTTTTTTTTATTTGATTACTGTTATTGTTAAAAAAGATTTTATTCTTTTAAGTAACCTCTATACCCAATATTTGGCTTGAACTCACAACCCCGAGATCAAGAGTTGCATGCTATGTTGACTGACCCAGCCAGGTGCCCCTTGAAGAAACCTTTCTAATAACCTTGGCTTAAAAGGGACAAAGTATAGATCCATTTTATGGCAATAACGCTATAGTTTATTTAGTACAATCATCTAGTTGAGAGGCATGAACTTTTTTGAAATGAGAATTTTTTTTTTTATAGTATCAAATAGAAAGCCCTTATATTGTATTAGGAGAACTAATACAAGTAATTAAATCAAGATTTCAAGCCACACATTATTACAGCTCATGTTGTAGAAAACTGTCCATAGGGGAATGCAAACTCTTTTGCCTACTGTCTACTTGTGCGACTTTGGCCAACATTCTCTTGGGCTTCAATTTCCTCAGAAGTAAAATGGCAAGGTTTGAATTAGCTCACCAGTTCTGTGACAGTTCTGTTGTCTCTAGTGGCTTTGAAAGGAGTATAGCATTCACTGTCTTGAGTTGACCCTGAGTCTTCTGCATCAGAAGTCAGGATTGACTCCTTTTTAGAGCTAACAAATTGATATGTGGAGTAAGTGATTTGCCTCGTAATAAATTTAGTATGATAGAATCAGAGAGTTCATTTCCTATTCCCTACACAGCTGTGGCAGATGTGTTTTCCTCATGCTTATCTAATGTGACATTTCTTTCCTACTCAGCCTGGACATGGCCTCAGAGTCCTTCTTGAAGCAATATTCTAATAACCACAGCTAATAGACAATGAAATCTAACCAGTTTGACATGATAGGTAGTAGAATCTTTAAAATAAAAAGGTCACTGAAGGTTTTTTTTTTTTTTAAGGAGATTTACTTGTTTGATTCAAGTGGAATATCGTGGCTTTCTCTTTAGCAGGGGTTCCCAATGTGATGATTCCTTTTTAATTTAAAAAACTTCTGGATTCCCACATGACCATGAACTCAGTAACCCTTTAAATGAAATTGTTTCATTAGTCCTGAAATGTGGATTTACTTGGAAAAATGGGCATACATATCCCTGTGAGACATTTACATGTCCCTCCCCCACCCCATCCCCACCTATCAAGAGTCAGGCATTAGAAACTGTTACTCTACTTTGTCTTTTTTTTCTTGGTTTCAATTTAAGTATATTTTTAAAAGATTTTATTTATTCATGAGAGAGAGAGAGAGAATAAGAGAGAGCACAAGCAGGGGGAGGGGCAAAAGGGGAAGGAGTAGCAGACTCCATGCTGAGCAGGGAGCCCTGTTCAGGGCTCCATGCCACGGCTTTGGGATCATGACCTGAGCTGAAGGCAGACGCTTAACTGACTGAGCCACTTCTGGGGCCCCTCAGTTTTAATTTTTAAAGTAGGATTGAGTTTTTGTTTTTTAGGTATCTCATTAGTTGTTTATACTATGTACCATGGAGTCCCAATTCCAGGAGGTGACTTGGGGAGAGTCTGCCATCCCCACACCCCTTCCAGCTCTAACCCACCTGTTTACTTAAAACTCTTCTGTATATTGGGATCCTTCGTGGGATTCCATTTGGTTGAAGGGTTTCACAGCTTAAAAAATAATTGAAAAACCCTCATAATCTCATATTCCCATTTTGCACAGAGTGTTTTGGAGTTACCCTGTAAACACTGGAGCCAAGATGAGGACCCCGATTATCCCACTTGCAGGCCATTCTTCATCTCCCTGCCCGAGCTGCTATTCATAGGACCAGTGGAGGTTGTAACCTGACACCACTGCCCTCTGGGAGTGGAGCACATACTTATATGGAAAGAAAAATTGTTTACATTGTAATACCAGGGGAGGGACAAGTCTGTTTCCACCCTTGAATACAAGGTTATGTGGTATACATATTGGTAAATGTTTGTCTTGTTTGGGTGTGGGCTTCTCTAACTATTTGGGGTGGATGGAGGGATGGTGAAGCTTTCTTTCTTTTCTTTTTTTTTTTTTTAATGTTATTTTAAAACAGTGAAGAGTGATGTGGTAAGCAGAAGATTTGCTTCCCTTCTCTCTTCTCCCAGTGCTGTGCTCCTTCCCCACTGTGTCTGGGGCATGCTTTACCTTGTCCTGATTTTAAGCACTGTCCAAGCAGAGTCTTTGGTATCTTTCCTAGTTTTTGCCATCAATCAAAGGACAACCTCAGTTCAGGGTTCATTTCTCTGCAGCGGTCCTCTTCCATGATCAAATCAACATGCCATAGAGATACCAGCCACATAGGCTGCTTAACATACCCGACCTGGGCTACACTTTTCTGTCTGGGGTATTAGCACAAAGCTAAAAGTTCCCCCGAAGCCCGCCATGATTTCTAGGAGTTGCTGTCCTTGTTGACCTTGGCTGTTTAGGGCTGTCAGCGATCCAGGATAACTGGAATGGGTGGCTGGTGACCGATGGCGGAGGTGCTTCGTACTCTAGTTCCATCCCTGGGCCTGGAGTTTGAGTGCTTCCTGTTGCCTGTCTTCCTGGTTGGCGGGGCCGAGGCCATGCTGACTGCTCCCGCAGATCCCTGACAGGCCTCTTGCTTCCTCACCCTCCCAGGAAGGTCCTGATCTCTTTTATGGAGATGCTTTTCACTGTGGCAAAGCCAAATCCCTCACTTGGGCCAGTAGTTTCAACCTCTTCCTTTCCCATCTGTTTCAGTAGATACAATGATGGGGAAGAGAAAGGACCCCCTCTGGCCTGGCTCACTTTTTACTGAAGCAGTGGAGTGAAAAGTTAGGAAAGAAAGGGAAGAGAGAAAAAAAGGAACACAACAGAGTGTTCCATGGAAAACTGACTATTAGGTAATTAAGCAGTACTTTTTGCTCCTAATCATAAAGCTGAGATGTAGAGGAAATTTGGGGAACTTTGTGGAAGACTTTCCATGAAATTCCAGCAGGAATTTCTTGCCTTTTTCTACATGGCAATTGCAACAACTGTCTGCTGCCTCTTCCTCTCGTCCATCAGCTCTCCAACAGTCTCTCTTCTTTCAGAATGAATTAGGATGGCAAATTACAGGCTCTTTCCCCACTAAGGAGAGACTCCGAGAGCTTTAGTGACTTTAGCACATCACCCTCAGTGCTGCTCTGGAGAAAGACCCAAGTTCCCTTCCAGGGTAGAAGCTTGGTGAGTCACTCGTTTGAAGGGCCCTTCAAGTGTGTATGGACTTAAGTTGCTGGGAATATTTCACTAACGGTAACTTAAGTGTTCTTCCAGAGGCAAGAACTGGGAGGTATTAAAATGCCCACTGCTCATCTCCTTGTCACTGGAATTATTGATTAGTTTGCCATAATCCAACCAGAGTGACTGGTAAAAAGGAAGAGTATTATCACAAGGATTATTCCTCAGAAGCTTTTTTAAAAAAGGCATCCCTAGAGGGGCACCTGGGCAGCTTAGTTGCTTAAGTGTGAGACTCTTGATTTTGGCTGGGGGGCGATCTCAGGGTCCTGGGATCCAGGCCTGGGGCTCATGCTGGGTGTGGAACCTGCTTCAGATTCTCTGTCTCTCCCCCTCTCTGCGTGCCACCCCCCCAACCCTGCATCTGTGTGCTCTTTCTAAAAAAATAAATAAATAGAAGACATCTCTAGAAATCTGAGTAAGATCTATAGTCCAGTTAACTGTAATGTGTCAATATCAATTTCCCAGGTTTTTTTTGTTTTGTTTTGTTTTTTTTAAAGATTTTATTTATTTATTTGTTAGAGAGAGAGCAAGCACAGGCAGACAGAGAGGCAGGCAGAGGCAGAGGGAGGAACAGGCTCCCTGCCAAGCAAGGAGCCCGATGTGGGACTCGATCCCAGGATGCTGGGATCATTACCTGAGCCGAAGGCAGCTGCTTAACCAACTGAGCCACCCATGTGTCCCCAATTTCCCAGTTTTGAGAATGTATCATAGTTACAGAAGATACTACCAGTGGGGGAAGCAGGGAATTTTTCTGTATGTTTTGTTTTGTTTTGAATGTGTGTGTGTGTGTGTGTGTGTGTGTTTTAAAGATTTTATTTATTTATTTGATAGACAGAGATCACAAGTAGGCAGAGAGGCAGGCAGAGATAGAGAGGAGGAAACAGGCTCCCCGAGTAGCAGAGAACCTGACGCAGGGCTCAATCCCAGGACTCTGGGATCATGACCTGAGCCGAAGGCAGAGGCTTTAACCCACTGAGCCACCCAGGCACCCCTGTTTTGTGTTTTTTTGCAATTTCTTAGAGTGGTGGTTATGACAAGATAATGTAAAAACAAACAAACAAACAAACAAACAAAAACACCTTGAGAACAATTATCCTTCCAGGTAAGACATTTCAGGTCTGACTTCGTTTGCTTCTTGATTTCCATCCTTGCTTCCTCCCTTTCTTTCCTTTATTGATAAGCTATATTTCACATATATATAAGTCATGTGTTTTAGAGTAAATTTGTTTTTTTCCCTGTTCATGGGCTTATTCAGAGTTGTGCAACCACCCCCACCATCTAATCCGTGAACATTTTCTTTCTTTTCAATTTTTTAAAAAAGTTTTGTATTTACTTAAGTAATTTCAACACCCAACATGGGGCTCGAACTCATGACTCTGAGATCAAGAGTTGCATGCTTTTCTGACTGAGCCAACGAGGCACCCCTAATCCTAGAACATTTTCAGTTCTCCAGAAAGGAACTCCATAGGCCTTAGCAGCCGTCCATGACTGCAGTCATCCTCCTCGTCCTCCCATCCTCACCCTCATCCCCATCTCCATCCCAGGCAGCCACGAATCTGCTTTCTCTGTGTGGATTGGCCTGTTCTGGGCATTTAATGTAAATGGAGTCATAGAATATGTGGTCTTGTGTGATGGGCTTCTTTCACTTAGAATCATATTTTCAAAGTTCATCTGTGTCATAGCATGTATCAGTACAATTCTTTTTTTTTTTTGCCAAATAATACTTCATTTTATAGGATATACCACATTTTGTTTATTTGTGGACATTTTGGTCGTTTCCATTCTTTCATTATTATGAAGAATGCTGCTATCACTATTGTGTACAAGTTTTTGCGTGAACATATGTTTTCAGTTTTCTTGGGTAGATATCTAAGTATAGAATTGCTGGGTCATATGGAGACTCTACTTTTAACATTTGAGGAACTGCCAAATTGTTTCCTGAAGTGGCTGTACCATTTTATATTTCCATCAGCAATGAATCTTTACATCTTTACATCTCAGGTGTTTCTTAAATACCATATTTTTGTTGTGTTTGCAGAATGCTTCCTCTTGTCTTGGTGGGTATGGGAACAGGGAGATGAGTGATAATTTTGGAGGAAATGAAACAAATGAAAATGAAATAAATTATTTTCAGATTGTCTCAGTGTAGTTCTGGAAACCTTTCAGTCCTGAGCCTACAAACCTTCCTGTTTGACTGGATATGACATTACCAAGAATTTTACTTTCCTGCTTTTATTCTCCCTAAGGAGAAAAAAGAAATATGTCTTTTCCTCAGCTAGACATGGAGGGTTCAAACAAACATAAAAGACCCCTGAGTTATTAACAATTCCACGGGAACATGTACTTGGTTTATGCCCAGAATAGTTTCTCTCCAATCACTCTTTTGGTGCTTCCTCTGTGCTGCTCTCCACTGGAGCGTAACATAAGAGCTGAATCGAGGTTTGTTCAGTCGGTGTTTGGAAAAGAGACGGTGACTGGATGCTGGTCAGCTGGCTCAGGGCCACTGGCAGGCTCGGCCTAGACCATGCTTTCTGCAGGCTGCAGCGTCTCAGGCTTGTTACAGGCTTGCATGCGGTGGTGGTTGCGTGTACCATGTTCATAATCCACCATGGCCTTGAACAGGCAAGTTCAGAGATCCTGGAAGTGGCCCAGTACACCAGCCAAAGGCAAGATCCCAGATCCTTTGCTCTGTGTGGGACCTGGGGAGTGGGCAGGGAAGGGAACAATGAGAAATGGAGAAATGAATCATTTCTTCGTCCTGGTACATAGATCTAACTTCCACTGCCTTCTGGCCACTCTCGGTTACTTTGGGTTATGTATTGGCAGTGAGCAGTCAGATTACTGTAGCAGAGAAGGCCTGCCTCCAATGACTGCTCTTCTCTCATTCTCTCATTTTTAATTCTCACAGGATAGAACTTTATGAATGATATTTGCAAGCATAGATTGCCTCTAGATTTTCATTCCTACATCCAGTGTGAGCCTCTTTCACTCGCCTTGTGACACAGGGAGGGTCTGGAAGGCAAGTGTTGGTCCCCCGGGCTTCGCCAACCCTGTTAGCTGTTCTGCTCCTCTGAGCACTGTCTAGTCATACCTTCTGTGACTTGCCAGAATCCCTCCCTGAAATGACCTACTGAAATCAGGACAGGATCTCATGTTCCTATCTGCTCTCCATTAAGAACTGCCCACCTCAGGCACGTACATTCAGGTCCTGTGTTAGCTCTGTCAAGTCAGTATCTTGCTTTCATTAAAATGAGGTTGTCCTTGTGAATGTGTGTGAGTGGGTGATTTTTGGACAGCTGCCTATTTATTACATCCCTGCAGATAACCTATGCATTTTATTATGCCTGTATGTCCTAGATTAGGCCCCCTCAAAAAAAGGTTTTAAGGACAACTAATTCAAGGGTCAATTTCACATCACCGTGAAGTATTTATTGGTAAACTTTAGAGTAGCAGTTGATGTGTTTCTGTTAGCTATGCCTCTATGTAATTTCTGTAATAACCTGTGTATTTGGCTTAATTACTTTTATTGGAACTGCAAAGAGTTGAATTCTAAGTATATACACATACATTCCTTTTGACTTATTATGGTCCAGCCATGCCTTGACTGGATTAAGAGTTCATAATGCCTTCCCATACTCCCCCAAAATTGGAGTTTCCTGCAGTTTAAACATTTTTTGAAGAGACCTTTGTTCATCTGACATTGTGTTTGACCTGGTTTTGGGAGAAAGTGAAGTGTCTGAAAAAGGC
This sequence comes from Taxidea taxus jeffersonii, assembly GCA_003697995.1. Lineage (NCBI taxonomy): Eukaryota > Metazoa > Chordata > Mammalia > Carnivora > Mustelidae > Taxidea > Taxidea taxus. The sequence continues at coordinate 14,794 of ML105550.1, read as the reverse complement.
TGGTTCTCATGCGAGTGGGGCTTAATCTGTACCTGTGCCTTTTTTGTCACTGGCCACAGTGAACTCAAAGACGCAGCCTGTCTGACCTGCCAGGTCTCAGTCCTCACTCCCTGTGAGTGTCTGTTAACTGATTTCTGAGGCATCAGTCACCGTAATACTTCATACAGCTACCTTCACCTTGAGTACTGGAGTGGATTTACCTACATTACAGTTTCTTCAATATAAGGCCAGTATTATTTAATAAAGGAAAATCATCCTCTCATCTCTTTGTGATGTTTTCATCCTTAATGGGCTTCTGATTATATCCGTATGGTTTGTGACTGGCATTACGAGAAGTCTGAGATTTGATTCTTCTAAATAAAACATGTCTTGTGCAGTCCAAAATAGCAACTAGCCATCGGGGGCATTTAAATTATAATTAGTTAAAATTAAAAAGTTGAGTTTGTCATTCTTACTAGCCACATTTCAGACCTTCATCAGCCACATATGGCTGGTGGCTACTCTCCTGGACTGTGCAGAGATAGAGTGTGTCAGCATGGACTGGGGTGATTATCTAAACTTTTCCCTGTCCCATAAGGTCCAAGCAAGACATTAACCAACAGCAAAGAGAAAGCTTTGCTTGGGTGAAAACAGGTGCTGGTAAATTGCTGCTGTCTATTCCTAGCCTAAATGAGAGAAGTAACCGGATGTGTCATTCATGCTTCAGTTGTTTCTGGACAGTGTTTCCTTGGTATGGTTTGGTTTCCAAAGGGCTATGAATGTCCAGTAATCAGAATCGCTCATATTCCAATGCATATTAGACATTCTGAAACAGTATAAATACTGTCTATATCCCTTCCATTAGAACTGGTACTTCTAGAGGCACCTGGCTGGCTCAGTCTGTAGAGCATGGGACCCTTGATTTCTGGGTTGTAAGTTTGAGCCCCACATTCAGTATAGAGATTACTTTAAAATAACATCATTAATTAATTAATTAATTAATTAAAACAAAAAACCTGATACCTCTAATTCCATGTCCAGGAGTGAGATGAGGGTAAAGTAAAATTTTACTTGAATTTCGTTTTAGGCAGGCTTTGTCTTTTGGGAGGTTAGGTTTCATTTTGGTTTAAATTTATGTCTATTGACTTTTAGTTCTTTGGAGTTACTTTTAAGACTGGATATTTGTTAACTATATTTATCTACATTGAAATTTGTATTCACAAGTTATAAATTTATGAACAGAAGAATTAGGCACAAGTCTTCTACTCCTCACCCTACTACAAGTGACTATTAAGCTGGTGCTTTTGTGTAACTGACATCCAAGGACTGAGACTACATACATGCTGTAGAACATAGGCACACAACATGTTAGCTCTCCTGGAAGGTTCTGGTAAATGGACAGAGGAGTGGCAAAGACCTTTCCTAGCCAATGTAAGCATTCTTTATTTAACTTCATTACCTTGAATAACTCTCAGTGGCTTAAGAATATATAACTGTGTTCTTTCTAATGTGGGCCTTTGGTGGTGATGGTGTGTACATCAAAATTATATCTAAATTCCTCTTAGGCGAAGGGTGTGATCCTGAAGAGGAATTTAACACACTCTCTCTCTCTCTCTCTCTGTCTCTCTCTGTCTCTGTCTGTCTGTCTGTCTCTCTCTCTCTCTCTCTCTCTCGCCAGGACCCACCCTCTCTCCAACAGTCTATCAGCAGTCTATCTTCAGAAACCTTGTAGGCGAGGTTGTATGAACTTTTTTTTAAATAAATAATATTTTCCTGGGGGCTGGAAAAAACTCCATAGCAGTTAGCCAGTTGTTGGCATAACTGCCTGGGGAAACCATTGCCATGCTGTGGTGCGAGTATCCTGTTCTTGTTCTCTGCTGTCTTCTGGGACAGGCAAGAGGACTTTTTATTCTTGTTCAGCACTTCAAGAAGCAGCTTTTATATTCTCTCTTTCATGAACAATCACTCATTTTCTTTATTCTTTTATTATGTTTCACGCCTGCTTAGAGTTGGTAGTGCCTTTTTTTTTTTTAAGCCCATGGTAAATTTATATGTAAACTATGATAAAATACTCTGTCTTCCAAGAGTAAAACCTGGGATAAAGCCTAGAAAATTGGAATTTCTGCCTTTTTGAACTGGATTTTAGGTCTAGTAAAAAATTAGTGTCAATGTCTTTCATATGTTCATATGTTTAGTTTGAACATGAACTTGGCTCTCATGTGTTTTGATTCATTGAGTGCTTACTCTGGCTTCTTGTTCTTAGGGTCCTGCTTCTCTAGTATTCCTTAGGTGTCTGCTCCTCTGCCTCAGGGACTGTTGTACTACATCTAGCCATGCTTTTATTAATTTTTAACTGTGATCTAATATCTTGCTCCAAATGCATACATTTACCTTGGCTGGTTGCTAGCCATAGATTGTCTTTGGACCCAAGTGTGATTCCTGCTATGGCTGTAACTGTTTTTTGAAAACACACATTTTCCAGAATGGCATCTATATTACTCATCTTTGAGCCACATTAAAAATTATTGTCTTGGATTTAGTTCTTGATTTTAAGCATTTGACCCACATTTCAAAGCCTCTCCTTCTGTGATTTTGTTTTACCAGAAGCTTTTGGCAGGAGATAGAATGATCTGGGGGAGCGATCCATAGAAGTCAGGGTATCGATTGCTCTGTTCTCTGGACATCATGGAACTTAACTAAATTTTAAGCTCCTGAAAGGGAAGGGCAGTATATGTACTACCTGTACTTAATCTATAAGTATTTAATCTATAGTACTTAACCTACAATTGGCTGATTAACTCTAGAGCAAACATGCTCAGTGTGTTTTTTTTTAATTTGTTTTTCATTTTCATTAACATTTAAGGTGCTAAAATTGAATATTCTGTATTAAAGATTTTTGCCTAGTTTTGAACAATGATCTGGTTTATTACATGATTTCTTTATTAAGCACACTCATTGTTTCCAATTATACTTACTGTGAGTCTATTAATGATAATTAATAGCTTTCATGATGAAGCCAAAAATTGAATATAGTTAATGAAGCAACAGTGATGAACCTTTTTTTCCTCTAACACAGAATAGGACTTGGCTGTCTCTTTCTTTGCCATTCATTGCTTCCTCTCTCCACCTTATTCCACAGATTTGCTTAGCCTCATTTCTTTCTTTCTTTTTTTTTTTTTTTTTTTTAAGATTTTATTTATTTATTTGTCAGGGAGAGAGAGTGAACGAGCACAGGCAGACAGAGTGGCAGGCAGAGGCAGAGGGAGAAGCAGGCTCCCTGCCGAGCAAGGAGCCCGATGTGGGACTTGATCCCAGGACGCTGGGATCATGACCTGAGCTGAAGGCAGCTGCTTAACCAACTGAGCCACCCAGGCATCCCGCTTAGCCTCATTTCTTTCATTACCAGTGAGGACCCCTGAGACTAAATGCAGTGGCTTTAGGATTCTGGATTCGTCATGGTGTGCAGGAGAGTGCAGTGTTTGGTGGGCAGACATCTTGATTTGAGCCTGTTCAGGAGCCAGCTTCATCGAGAAGCCACCAAGTAGGACCAACAGCGCTACTTCTTTATTATTTTTCTTTTAGCTGATGCATCAGAATTATTTTGATTATAAGCAAGAGAAACTAAATTTAAACAAAAAAGGGGGAAAAAAGTTGCCTGAAGAATATGAGGTGGACCTTGTACCTATAAGAAAGCTGGAGAGCACCAGTACTTCTAGAGACTTAAAATTCCAAGGAGAAAGTCTGCTTGCCTGTCCTAGGTCTTTGTTCAGCATTGGCACGTTTTTGGCATGGTTGGAGGGGTAGGGAGTGTGACCCCAAGCGTGCAAGGAATAGGGGTAGGTGATTCCCTATAAAATCCATATGCTAGGCAGGAAAAAACAACATTAGATTTCAACAGTTCTCAGTTCTCTGAAATGGGGGGGGGCACCTTAACATGATTTTGACCATGTATCTGCCAGCTTGGGTTAAACCCCCCTTTTGCTAACAAGAGAAATAGAAGTTGAGAGAGATCAAAGAAGGAAGGATCATCATTAGGTTGGGAGGCATTTGTTCTAAAAATACAATACAGGGCGCTTCCCCTAGAATCTAGAAGTGGGCCTTGGTACTCAATAGCCATAGCATCGCTGGATCATTTTCAGGGGCACCGTGTGTCACCGTGTGGGTGGTGCTGCCCAGCTCCACTAACAGAAAGTACAGTGTGAGTGGTGCCCAGAGTTATATAAAGTCGTGGTCTCCGGTCAGGTTTCTGTCCGATTCTTCTCTCCCTTCTATTTTCATAAAAAGTGTTCAGCATAGGTCCACTGTTTCCAGTTAAACAACTAACTGTTCTTGAGTCAAAATACTCAGTTCTCCATGGTTTAATTAATACATGGTATGCCGTTAAAATAATTCTCTTATGTTCTAATTTTAGCTTTTGATTCTTTATACAGACTCTATTGCAAATACAGTGAGTACTTTAGAAAGTGAACCACCATACAGAAATGGGTTTACATATGAGCAGGAAAGGTGTGGTGTACCTTTCATTTCCTTCTTTCTGTCCCACACTCCTGAAAATGTGCTTTCAGTGAAAGAGGGGCAAGTCTCCAGCTCATTCCATTATAGACTATGTAGGTCACCTTCTTGTTTTCTTACATTGTTTAGCTGAGACAACTGGCCATGAGATTATGAGAACTACATTTGTGTGAAGGTCCTAAAGGACTTGTTTGGGATGGCCAGGTATCAGAGGTGTGATTTGCAAGTTTAATTTGTCACAACTTTGAACATCCCTGTAAGTGTTCATTCTATGTTGCATAAAGTACGCAAAAAAGGTGGGGTTCGGATGTAGGCCTGGATTTTTGGGACAGGTTATCTGTAACCACCTCCTTGTGTAGATTTCCATGGCATCCCAGACCAGATCTGGTACTCTTGAGCATGATTTGGAGAAATTGTTTGCCCTGTAAGTTCCTCCACTAAAACTTGACTCTTCTTGAGGGCAGGGATGGGTTCTTGTTTTCTGTCCTACCATCACTGCTGGGCACCCATGTGCATGCCCAGGACTATTATTGAATGAGTGGTACTTATAGCTCCAAAGGCAGGCTGTTACAGTGTGCTTGGTGACTTCTTAGGCCCGGTCATTACCACCAAGCTCTATCTTTGCTTTGTACTGAAATAATCAAAGTGGGACTATTGCTCCCATGTGACCAAAGGGACATAGTCTTATGCCTACTCTGCTCTTATATAGTGAAAAAGGATCCTTTGGTAATCCATTTCTTTCATTTTTGCACTACCATTGTAGTTCTATAATTCTAAGTAGTGTGGCAAAAAGAAGTAAGGCTGTCTTTTTCTACCATCCACTGGGGAAAGATCGACCTCAGCTGGACACAGTGTGGAGCATAGAATCTGGTTACTAGTAGATACCCTTTAAATATTTTTTGAAGAAGTGCTGGAATTATATATGTCAGCCCATAAGTTGTGTGTTTTGGTTTTTTTTTTAACATCACTTTTTGTTTGTTTGTTTAATTTTAAGGCAGGGAAAATACCCTAGGCAGTGATACTAAAATCTTTTAAATTTGTGACATGACAGGAAAATGTAACCACAGTGTCAACATTCTGTCGCCTTTTATTCATCTTTCTTTATGGGGAAAAAAATAATTATAGTGGTTCTCACTGACAGAATTCCAAGGATTTAATTTGGATTTAAAAAGGATTTCCCATGACATAAGTTAGATATTAAGATGTTTTACCTAAGGATAGTATCAGCTTCTCATAGAATTTAGAAATGACATTCTTGCCCATTATTTCCCTTTGTGTTCCCCTGCCCCTCAGAAAACTAAAGGAAGGAGAAATTGATTTTTTACTACTGGTCAAATATAGTTTAGAGCCTCACTTGACCTGATAATATCTGGAAATTCACTCAATTCAAACTGTTTTGTCTTCCCACACATTTCAAATGAACACTAATAGGAAAATACCTCTGTAAAAGCAGAAGGGTTATTTTTAGATTGTGCTCCTATATTTGGGCTTCATTACTCAGATATTTTCCCCCTAGGGTCGAGGTCATATTTATGTGTGCTGTGCTTGATGGCTTTTCCTTACTCTTGTCTTTACTCCAGAACCACCTGGAGGCCAGCACACTCGGTACACATGTCATTTGGTAATCTGAATAAATCCTGTCTTCCTTGCCTGCCTTTTCCCACTGTCCTTCCCCTAAGTGCTGTAGATCAAAAGGTCACTTTGTTTTAGACTCTACCCTGGTTTTAAGTAATTTATTTCTTCTAGTTAAAAATGGCAGTGCATTGGTAGAATGAATACTTTCCACTTTTCTCCTCTGAATTCTAAAACACCTTAATTTTTTATTGATTTTTTTAAAAGTTCTGTTACATTTAGAAAATGTTAGAGAAGTCACCTAATACATTTTTTAAAATGAAGGTTGGATTATGAGTATTGTAGCTGTGAAGAGCCAGCAAGTATTGAAACTAAAAAATATTTATTATTAGTGGACTGATTTGAAAAATTCCTCCCGGGGTATTTCTTTGGTTTATGCCATTTTGTCCAGCCTGACACGTCAGCTGTGTCAGTTTGATTTAGCATGTTTAGTAATGGCACTCTTGGTTCTCACTGAGCAGAGGATGCTTTCTGTAGTTTGTTTGCCGTTATATTTAGAAGAAATCTTCCTGACACCAGTGTATCATTTAGCTTTCGATTTTGGTGAGTTGTAGGTTTGATTTTTGTGAATCTAATTTTGAAACTCACTTTACATGGCTCCAAAGGGAGGTCAAACCAAGAATAAAAAACATGCAAATAAGATGAAAAGGAAGACCCATGTCTACTTGTGACCACTCCTGGCTCTTTGTATATTCATTCTGTTCTCAATTTGAAGTAAATAAAATAGAAAGATTTCACTTTTTTTCTTTTTTAACCTTATAACGGGTCAACAGTAATAGGTTCTAGAAAGTTGGTAAGAGAAAGTTTGCATAAAAACTGCTTGATTAAACTTCTTGGTTAAAACTCGAAGGAGGCTTAACCCCATCATGTGGGTCAGCTTCTGTTCCTAGAAAATCCTCAGAGACCCTTTAGCAAAGCCATGGCTCTGGATGGTGGTTTCCATCCTAAGGGGTGGCCATGACTATTTTCCTGTCTATAAATAGTTCACTAGGTTGAAATGAATGCCAAATAAGTTTCTGTCCCCAACCCCCATTTTAATAGTAGAATATATGAGATAATGGAACAGCAGTGGGGTAAATTTAGTGCTGTCAGCTTACTGGTGTAAGCCTTAGTGATTTAGAAATTTAAGGCCCATCATTAACTCTCTTTACCTTGCAAATGGAATTTCAGCAGAGATGTAGATGAGGCAAACCACATGACAAATCCATTATTTCTCTATGAATGAGCAGGTATCTGGATGGGCCTCTTAACACTTCCTTACAAATAGGTCCCCAGTGAGGCCATAGTGGAACTAGACTTAGGTAGCCTTTGTCACCTGGAAGTCTGACTGGGGCAGCACAGTAACTAGTATGACTGGAAGCAAAAGCAAGCACAGTGGTGGTGGTGACAAAGATGGTGACATGGGGTTGAGAGGACTTTTTTTCCAAATAAGTGTCCCTTACCCAGGGAGGTAGTAGTGTTCCATAGGGTAACATGGAGCCTCTTCCTGCGCCTGCGTTTCTTTCTCTCCAAGCAAATATATATTTACAAAACCCAACAGATTTTGGGTTGACCAGAGACTCCAAGTCTTGTGAATTTAAGAAGCATTATTCTATGGCATATGGGACTCCTTCCATCATCCTGTTGACAGAATTAAAAGTTTTCTCTCTTAAACAGCTGTACACTTGCTATCAGCATGTCTTTTGCTGTTTATAATGATGTTGAGGTTAAGACAGATCAAATTAAAATGTTCCTATCAGGTAGGTAATATGACCTAGCACGGGAAGGAAAGCATTCATTCATTTTGCATATTAAACACACATAATTTTCATTTCCATTTATCTCCCATTTTTCTTTGAACATGTGGTTCATTATCTTCTATTTCCCAATTTTGATGGAAATGCAAGCCCAAGAATTATTTACCTTCCTCCTAATTCTTCTATGAGGAAAAAAAAAAAAAAAAGAGCAAATGATAATGATGAAAAATGGCAGCTGACTCCTAGCCTTGGTGTTGGAAAAAGAGTAGGCAGTGCTGGGACAACGGCAGACTGTGCATCAAATTGTCATTGCTTGGGAATGAAAGTTCTGTGTTAATAAGATGTCCAACTACTTGGCAATTAATAAAACTACATTTTAAGACATTTTTTAAAGAGACTATTTGGTCTAGTGGTTAAGAGTTTGGCTCTGGAACCAGAAGGCCAGAGTTCAAATATCAGTTGCACCATTTATCAGCTATGTGATCTTGAGCAATATACTTAATCTTTGAATCTCAGAGCCTTGCTGTAAAACAGGGCCAATAATAAAAAGCACATCATAGGACTTGATGAGATAGTCCATTAGAAGAACTCAGTGTCTGGCATATAGTAAGTGCTTAACAAACATTAGCTGCTACTATATTATTAGTCAGCACTGAGTAGGTCTAAGACACTGTGTTGGTGGACCACTGATATGCAGCTTCTGTTGCATATATAGACTTTGGAGCCACCCAGTTTTGGATTTAAGTGCTGCTATTTACTAAATGAGTATTTTGGGGAAAATTATATAATTCCTGTGGGCATTTGCTTCCAATCAATTATAAGTATGGCAAAATAGGACCTACTTCTGGGTTTAAGGAGGATTCAGTAAAGTAAAGCATGTGAAGTGATTGGTGCATTTGATTAGTATATTATTTATTGAGCACCTAGTGAAGTGTCCATCAGCCTGAAGGTTACTACTGTTTTATCCCTGCTTTACAGGGGAGGAAACTGATTCTTTTGGGAAGTTGTGTGCTGGCTTTTCTCTGACTTTGCTGTTGCTTGAACGTTCATCCTTGAACATATTTTTCAACACTGATCTTCTCTAGCATTTCAAGTCTGCTTATAAACATCCATACCATATCTGTCCTCACACAGTGTTCACCGATGAGTGGGCCTTGTCCTGCAGATCTGTGCATTGTCACGTCTTAGTGAAGGACAGTTTGGTTGTGGTACCTCCAGAATATCTCGTAACTACTCATTTTCCTAAATGTAGTTGTTGACTAAGAGTCATGGTTTTATCAGAGCACCTGTATCTTGGCCTTTCTTCTGAATGCCCTTGACTTCTTTTTTTTTTTGGATCTAAAAATGGAAAATTGTCTTTTCTGATTCATAAATCCCCTAAAAAATTTGAAGAAGAAAGGGCATTAACAGAGGAGATGGACTTGGTGGCTCTTCAGCAAAATGTTGAAATTTTCTGCAGTGAAACAGTCCTCTGTTTACTCTAGAGATGGCAAAGCAAGCCATATGATGTATCTTTCCAGGCTTTCAAGGAATATTATACTTTGTCCAAACCAGCCAACTCCTTTGAAAGATTTCTTGTGGACATGCACACAGTTGGTTCTTGGAGGTGACGAGGAGACAGACCTCATTTCATTGAATGAATAGCCTAGCAGACTTAGGAAAATAGGCTTAATTATGCTTAATAACGGGAAATTCTCTTTCTTAAAAAAAAAAAATCTCATTTGAAATGGTTACTTTATGTCTTTCCAATGAGTGGAGTAGTCAGTTTTTTGGGGAGGGGGGTTGTGCAGGGAGAAGAGGGTAATTACTTCCTTAGCAGAAACTGTCTCTTAACAAAGTGTTCTTTCTTGGGCTACTAGGCATTTGAGCTTCAGGTAATTTTCAGCAGCTCAAAAGGAAGAAGTTGTAGCAAAATGAAGTTGCCAAAGCAATCCTTATACTATGATTAGATTTTTTTAAATTTAGTAGTGTTTTTTAATATCTAAGGAACTGGAGATGGAAGTGTACTAGAATCATGATTTTGCTTATTATTCATCACACATGGTCTGCCCTTGCTCACACCTTGACCTTATTACCTTGTGCCTCTTTCTCTTGTCCACTGTGCTTCAGGTACCTTAGTCACCTTTTTGTTTCTTGAGCAGGCCTAGCATTTCTTTCCCTTGAGCCTTTGGTGTTCCTTGTGCCTGGATAATCTTTAGATCATTGTATGTCTGGCTTTTCATCATTCAAATGTCCATTGCAGTGGCATCTCCTGAGCTGTCATCCTCATGATTTTGCATCTCCTGAAGAATTACTACCCCTTCAGAGTCCTTGCCTACTCTCTCCAAATACCCTGTTTTATCTATCTGGAATTACAATAGTCATGTTTGTCTGTCTCCTCTAAGATAAGACCTTCATGAAGATGGGGGCCTCATCTTTCCAGTTCATTAATGGATCTCCATCCCCTAGAACAGTTTCCAAAGATTAATTAATATGTGCTTGTATATATATTTGTTAAATGAATGAATGAATTTATTTTGAATATAAGTGTTTTTGAAAACATCCCCAAACACTTTTTTTTCGTGTACTTAATATAGACCAGAGGTCAGCAGACTTTTTTTATAAGGTGCTACATAGTAAATATTTTAGGTTTTCAGGACCAAAATAGTTCTGTGGCAACTACTCAGAAAGCAGGTACAGGCAGTCTGTAAACCTAGGTGTGGCTGTGACCCAGTAAAAGTTTATTTACACAAACTGTTGGTGAGCGGTAGGGTGCCATATTTGGCTTCTAGGCTGTATTTGCCCACCTTTTATGTAGAGTTGTCCATTTTTTTTTAAGATATTTATTTATTTGACAGATAGAGATTACAAGTAGGCAGAGAGGCAGGCAAAGAGAGAGGAAGGGAAGCAGGCTCCCTGCTGAGCAGAGAGTCCGATTCCGGGCTCCATCCCAGGACTCTGGGATCATGACCTGAGCTGAAGGCAGAAGCTTTAACCCACTGAGCCACCCAGGTGCCCCGAGTCTGTCCATTTTAACCTACACGTTCTAGAATATATGTGAAAGAGGGAGGTTTGAAGACTGTCTGTCTTAATTAGAGGCTCTGTATGTTCATTTGGTTTACAACTAAGAGAATATGAACATCTGTTCTTGTTCTTCTAGAAGAGAACATGTAGTGAAACTTACTTGTAGTGTGACAGTAACATTCCAAAAGAGACATCCCACAGAAGGTGAAATACATATTCAACACTGTTGTAGCAGAAAAATTGAGTGCTGATCGAGCATTGCAGTGGAAATACCAGGAGAAATGTTTAAGAGATTTGAAGAGATTTGAAAATTGAAAAAGTTTATTTTGACCTCTCCTGGCTAACCTAGGCTAATAATAGGGTTTAGTTTAGCCTAAGGCAGCAAATTTCGGAAATGGAATGATCTGAAATTACGGAGAACTTTATATACTTTTCTTTAGAAGGAACAGTAAGTCAAGGGTAAGTCAAGAATACCCGAATGCCATTGGGCATACATGTGAAAACTTGAATTTTGAATGTTTTTGTACCAGGACCAACACAGGTTCTTGTCTTTAGTAAGACACTAACCCATGTCTGAACTTTCCTAACAGCCAAGGAAACTTAGTCCAGGACCTTCTCCCCTTCTTCCCACCCTGCTGCCCAGAGCAGGAACTAGCAGGTCAGTGGAAAATCTCTGAACTAGCTCTTCTGTTATTTAAAGGATTACAGATTCACAGATGATAGCCTCATAATTTGCTTTTGGAATTGGGTGTGTACTTTCCTTTTGTGACTCAAACAGTTAAAGAAAATGCAGTAAAAGTTGACTCGTTCTACTAAGCAGTTAGAATTAGATTGTAAAAGTCTTGATAAAATCCAAATGGTGTTTAAAATAGCATTGTTAATAAACTGAAAACATTTGTAGAGGTTTTTGTTTTGTTTTGTTTTGTTTTTTGTTTTATACCTACCTGTCTTTTTAAAGTGTGGTAAAAAACGCATTTGTATGGGTTTTTGAGATTAATTTGCTAGGTGAGAGTTTCCAGTGATAAAGAATCTGTTTAGAACCACCCCGAGTCTTATTTATAACTTCTCTCTCTTCAAATTAGTGTGTGTCATAACTTGTTTCTCCTTCAGAACTACATGTTCTGGTGAGAATGATTTGTGAGGATATAATTGACAATCTTGAAGAGTAAGATATTTGTTCCTTACATTGTAATCTTTCCATCAGTGGGTCCAAAGGCTATTTAGAGAGAAATACTGGAAGCACAAATGATTCCTGTTCTTAGCATAATGGCTCAGTCCTAGAAAGATGAGAGATGATGGTCTTAGATGTCTTGCATCCAGTTTGTTTGTTTGCTGAGATGTCTTTATGACCTCGTGAATGAGAGAAATTCTGTTCAAGGGACTTTAGCAGCACCATTGTCCTTGGCAGATCGTTGTCATAGACGCAAATGGAACCTGGAGTTTCTCAGGGTGTCTCTACAGGGAGCAGCGCTTTTGTAGTCTTTTCCTTAGGCTCCACTAAGATACAACAGTTTTCTAAAGGCCTATTCATATCCCATCTTTTTCAAAAAATTTCTGAGGTCATCCTAATTAGAAGTGCCCTTTATGTCCTCTGAACACTTAGAGTACTTAATACCTCTTTTGTGGCATTTATATCAGTTGCTCTGTATTTTGCTGTCTTCATGAGTCTCTTCTCTGTTCGATTGTCAATTCCTTAATGACTGGAACCAAGTGTGATTTCTCTTGTTTCCTACTCTGTGGGGATAGTCTTGGATATAGTTTCTCTTTGCTCTGTGTTCTTATAGCACATCTACAAGTCAGCCTCTCCCCCTTATCTGTTTAATTTCTGAAAGGCACAGAGTTTGGCTTGTTCAATTTTATATTCCTTAATCCTTCGTATATAATCCCTGATAAATAGCTCCTTAATTAATGTTTAGATGAATGGAAGAGTCAGTAAAGCTGTAGTTGACCCAATAAAACACTGGACTATCTACATTTGTGTGGTTTTTGCCACTATACACACCTCCTGGAAGTACAGTGTATTGCCCTTAAAAACCACATACGTTGATGACTTGTAGTAATCAGCTATTTGAAACACAACTTGAAGGATGTTTCTTCCATCAGAAGCTTTCAGTAAAAGAGCCCAAGGCTACTCTTTGATAATTCTGGGATGGTCGGCTGGCAATTCAGAAATACTGGAAGAAGGATGGCCTAAGTTCAAGTCCTTCCTCTGCTGCTTAGGAGTGGTTTGACCTTGTGGAGGTCACTTGTGTGCTCAATGATAGTTTCTCATCTGGAAAATAGAAGTGAAAACAATATCTGGTTGTCTGTGCTTCTCTTCCTCTCAGGGTTATTGGGAAAATCAGATGGTACCATGCATACACAAGTACTTAGAAAACCAAATTACCGGGGCACTTAGGTGGCTCAGTGGGTTAAGCCTCTGCCTTCGCCTCAGGTCATGATCTGAAGGACTTGGGATCGAGCCCCTCATCGGGCTCTCTGCTCAGCAGGGAGCCTACTTCCCCCCCTCTATCTGCCTGCCTCTCTGCCTCCTTGTGATCTCTGTCTGTCAAATAAATAAATAAAATCTTAAAAAAAAAAAAAAGAAAACCAAATTAACTTACAAAGGGAATATACTATTACCTGTTACAAAATAGGGTGATATCCTATGGTTTTAGTTTTCCATTTTTCTCATGGCTCTATAAGATAAATAATCCAGCCTATAATTAGGACAGTTGGCTGTTACCCAAACAGGGGCCTCAATTCCACCTGTTATACGCAGGTCCTTCAAAAAAAGGGGTGGTAATGCCCGGTTAGTTAGTCATAGTTTCCTTATTGCCATGCTAGTTCTTTTCCTAGATGGAAAAAGAGAGATGTAGCTAATAGAATTTTATGCCTACAGCGGAACATTAAATTCTATTGACCACACCTTGGCCTGTTCTAGTTTCTCTGCCCCCTTCTTTCTTACCTCCTGCAACTGGTTTGACACCTTTACCTATGATACATTCTTTTGCAAGGCCTAATGGTGGAATTTTCAGATTCTTTTTTTTTTTTTAAGTGGATTTTTTGGAATTTTCAGATTCTTGATACTTTCCTAAAATTGTGCCTTGTTTGTGCTCTCCTCGACCCTTGTTAGATTCCTTTAAATCCTTGTGGACACCTCCTAGTTCTATGAATTTTCTTGGTCACTTTATTTATTGTAAAATTTGATATCTGCTTCCCAGCATGATGATAAAAATTAGCTGAAATTATGTGTATTGAGTTCCACGTGGTCTCTGACACTTGGGAGGCATTCAGTAAGTGATAGTTTCCATCTCATTTAGTCAAGTGGAACATGAATCAGGGTTGTTTGTTTGTTTGTTTGTATTGTTAAGGGACAGAACCCACTTAAATTGGCCTAAGGGAAAAAAATTCATTTGAAACATGCATTGGGAAGGTCCAGAGATGTTTGACTCTAGACTTAGCTGGATCTAGTAGTTAGATGATGTCATTAAAACCTCCTCATCTCCCCATTCCTCTTGTCCCATTTCTGAGTTCTGCTTTTGTCTATGCTGGCTTCATTTTTAGGCAGTTTACAACACATGGTGGAAAAGGCAACTGTTCTAAATTCCAGGTGTTTATGATTCTTGTTTCTCATGGTTCCAGGAAAAAGAAAGCAACTCTCTCATCTACAGCACCAATGCACATAAAGACTTCTAGTTTTCTTTGTTTTAGGTGCCCATCTCTAGATCAGTCCCTGCCCAGGGGATTGAGTACCTCGACTGGCTATGCCATTGCCATGTGCTCACCTCTATCAATAGAGAGGCAAGATCTCTTAGTTAACTACCCCTTTAGAATCATATGGAGGAGAAAATGACACCTCCACAGGTGCGCGAGTAGACAAATAGGTAAGAAATGTGTCCATTTTTTTAAAAAGATTTTATTTATTTATTTATTTATTTATTTATTTATCT
>ML105549.1:94982-125717 GCA_003697995.1 Taxidea taxus jeffersonii | reverse complement strand
ACCTGGGTGGCTCAGTGAGTTAAAGCCGCTGCCTTCAGCGGGGGTCATGATCCCAGGGTCGTGGGATCGAGCCCCGCATTGGGCTCTCTGCTCAGCGGGGAGCCTGCTTCCTCCTCTCTCTCTGCTTGCCTCTCTGCCTACTTGCGATCTCTGTCTGTCAAATAAATAAATAAAATCTTTAAAAAAAAAACAGTTAAGATTATAGGTTAGGCTTTTTTTTCCCCTACCAAATCTCTCTATAAAACAAACTATTCTTCTACACTTTAGTTATCAAATTGAATTATAACTGTTTAGTAGGGTAGTATTCTCTAAGAAATTACTTATATTCATGATATATGATGAAAATTTGCTTTCAACTTTGAATAACATTTAAGCTGATTAATGATTATAGATGTATCTATCAAAAAAAAAATCAAAAACTCTCATACATACTTATTCTCCATAGTTGGCAAATTAGAGGTATGCAGCAGTTTGGAAGATAACCTTTTATTTTTTAATTTTTATTTTTTTTAAAGATTTTATTTATTTGACAGAGATCACAAGTAGGCAGAGAGGCAGGCAGAGAGGGAAGCAGGCTCCCTGCTGAGCAGAGAGTTGGATGCGGGGCTCGATCCCATGACTCTGGGACCATGACCTGGGCCGAAAGCAGAGGCTTTAACCCACTGAGCCACCCAGGCGCCCCAAACATCTACTTTTTTTTAAAGATTTTATTTATTTATTTGATAATTTTTTTAAATATTTTATTTATTTATTTGACAAATAGAGAGATCACAAGTAGGCAGAGAGGCAGGCAGAGAGAGAGAGGAAGGGAAGCAGGCTCCCTGCTGAGCAGAGAGCCCAACATGGGGCTCGATCCCAGGACCCTGGGATCATGACCTGAGCCAAAGGTAGAGGCTTTAACCCACTGAGCCACCCAGGAGCCCCCAAACATCTACTTTTAAATCAATGTTTCCTAGGTTGGCTCATTTGCTCGGATAAAAATTACTAAAGTATTTAGAGCATGAAAAATACACAAGGTGCAAGTTTCAGATTATGTTCTGATGTGAAATAGGAAAAAAGCTGACTGTATTACTCTTCAATATCTGTAGCTATGCATTAGTGCAAGATTGTCTATATGCAAATAAAGTTTTGTTATTTGAGGTGCTTAGCTTATAGACTATAAGATTTAGGAAAATACATGTATAAAAATTCTTGTTCAACTCATAGCACTGTCAAACCAGTCACCAGGCAAAGTTAAACAGGCACCTGCAATAAGCACAAATAGCTATCTGATCTTAATTTTGCCAAAACAAAGGACATGAGAGTTTTTAAAAGGGTGTAGGGAGAATGTTAAGTCCTTTGTGTTGTCTAGATGGCCTTTCCAAAGAAAAAAATAAATTGAATCTTATCTTCATGACAGGAGGCAGTTTTCCAACTTGAAACAAGGAGCCCACAAAAGTTCGGCTCTTACCTACCACAGATACTGGGAGCACTGTCTGCCTTGACTGTTTTATTTCAAAGGGTTGGCTCTTAGGTCATTGAAAAAGACAATACCGGATTGTAAAACTGGCTAGAGACTTCAGAAAATTTACATCTCAAAGGGACAAAGAAAGAATTTAGAAGGTTTCTAAGTTAACTGCTCTAAGAAAAAGGAGATCAGGGCCTAAAGTAAGGAAGTATCTTATATAAAATTTAGTCAAGGGCAATGTTAAGGGCATCTTGGTCAGCATACACATGCACACACACACACATTATCTCTCTTACATACTGGCATAAAAGTGACAGTGATAACAGTAAGAGCAGGAGAATGTGGTATGTTAATTATCTTATTTAGTAATCTGATTTGATCCTCAAATCAACCCTATACTCCCTTCCCTGTCATTATTCCAATTTTGGGATAAGGAACCAGAGCTGCCAGGTTGGTGAACAGGTAGAAATGCGGAGAGAACAGTGGCCTGGAGAGGGCAAGGAAGCTATGAATGCACTTTCTTCATACCTCACCTGTAACTCTTTCACTTAACTGTTCCTCAGTTACATCCTTTTATAATCAACTACTGTGATTGATCTATAGGCTTTATGGTAAGGTGGGGCTTGACTCTAAGATCAGGAGTCACATGCTCTACCAACTGAGACAGCAAGGTGCTCTTGGGGTTCTCACCAGTTGATGGCTCCGGGGCTTCAGCTGCTACAGTTTTCTAGAAAGGAGAAGGCAGTAAGAATAAAATGATGGCAGTGATGATAGTAGCAAACTTGGTGACTGTTGGACTGGAAATGAGGAGGCAGCAAGTTAGTGGAGATGATCTCAAACACAGAAAGCTTGTTTGCTTTTACTATTCTTTCATGCCAGAAATTAAATGCTGAATTAAAGGCAGCCATTGTACTCAATAGTCATCCTACCCTAATAAGTGAGTATTGTTTGGAGAAAAGCATTCAGAGGATTTCCTGTTAGAGCAGAATGCTGTCAAGGATGACATTTTTATGGCTTTTTAAAAATTCTCAATTATAATTAAAGCTAAAGAGATGGGGAAAAGAATAAGAAACCTGAAGCTTGGCTACTTTAAGTAACTTGCAGAAAAGTGCTAGAACATAAATTCAAACTCACAGAGCTTGACTTCAGGCCCCAAGCTCTTAAAAGTAGGTACTGTCAGAATGCCCTTGACCCAAGGTTGTGTTTGTTCTTTATGTCTCTCTCTGCGGGTTCCTGGGGCACTTTCCTCAGTGATGAAAGTCATAGAATAATACTGGCTGCTTCTATTCAGCCTAACACTTTTGAAAGCTTTATTCAGTGAGAAAGAGATGATACTGAGGCATTTTTCCCTTTCGTGTGAAAGAAGGAGGATATTCATTCATAATCACAGGGAGACTTTCCCACCATTTTGTATCTTCTTAATCCTGCCTGTGGGTATATGATATGTCTATAAAGGGAAAATATTAATTTTCTTCCCTTTCCTCTAGAAAACATGAGGCTAGAGAGTGAACACAGGAGCACAGGCCTGAAGCGGAAAGACCTTATAAGATTAATTTTGCTCATTTCATTGTATTAACCAGGGGACAGGTGGATGAGCCACAAACAGTTTTAAAAATCAGTGCATGCTTTAAACACACCCATAAGCCTCTTTTAAAACCTTCTGTGCTAAGGTAATATTTTCACAACTCCTTTCTACAATGCAAAAGCCTCATCTTAGTTTAGCCAAATTTATTTCCATTTGAAAGTAAGTGGGGTGTAGTTCTTTGTGTTATACAGCTTAGGTCAAATGATGCAGGGAATTAGGGTTTAGAACAGGTGTACAGAAACAATAGAAATTTTTCCATTTAATAGCCTTTCATTTGCTCTATTCTATATCAGAGAGATATGACATCTCCCACCATGACTCTCAAGGCTTTATTCTAACTGATTCTAGCTAAATCAGCCAACTGGAGATATTGCTGGGAGATTAGGTAATTGTGAATTTTTCACAATTCTGGAGGTTAGATACCCACAATCAGGGTCAGATGAGAGCTTTCATCCTGGTTCATATCTGGAATTTTTTCCTGTGTCCACACATGGTGGAAGGGACCAGGGATCTTTCTCTCTCTCTCTTTCTCTTTTTTGGGGGTGGGAAGAGGTGGTGATTGGGGTGAAGGAAAGGTCTCTGACAGGAAAAAAGAATCTTAAGCAGGCTCCATGCCCAGCACAGAGCCTGGCACACACTTGATCCCATAGCCCTGAGATCATGATCTGAGCTGTGATCAAGAGTCAGATGTTTAACCAACTGAGCCACCCAGGCACTCCAGCCAGTGTTATCTTTTTAAAATTAGTTCATGTTATTCTGCCATTCAAAACCTTCTATCACTCAAAGTAAAAATCTAAGACTGGTGAAAGGTCACCAAATGAAAATTGATGAGTTAACAAGTTGTTTCATCTCATAAAAATATGTTGTCAGATAAGTGGCATTATTTCAAATAAATTGGCTTAAGAAATTTCCTAAGTTGTTTTAGTATCTTTATTTTCCTAGCTGAGAATTGCCTAAATAGCAAGTTCTTTTGACAAGAATGGTCTTAGCTTTCAGTCAGCTTGAAGTCCTTTTCCAGCCCAAGTGGGAGCTTAGATCATTCCCCTCTGGGGACCTAATCAGCCCAGATGCATATTAACATTTATGATGTTGTCATATATTAAGTTGCTGGTCAGTTGAGTCAACCTCTATTCAGATCTTATTTTTGCCCTCTTAATCTAATGACAAGTTTTGGATCATTTACTGGGACTAGCAGCTGCATAAGGACATTTGGACTATGGAGATCACATATTTAAATACTACAACATAGATTATGAGATAAAAATTATGAGTTTATAGTTTATTTATAAGCTGGAGCCCAGAATTCCCAAACTAAACTGAGAGTACAGATACTATCTCCAATCCAAAGAATCTATAGAACCAGATAATGGACACATTAGCAAAATCACCTGAAACTTCCTCATTTTTACATTTGTTCCCTGAATTATTTTGGTACATATTAAAGTCCCAAGAAAGTACTGTATTGTTTTAAGTACAATTGTTTTTTTCCTCTAAATAGTACATGTCACTTTTATCTCTAGCAACTTGGCTTTGAACTACTAACATTCATGAAACACATGAAACTGTTACATGAAGAATTCTATGGCCTTTATGATATTATTGGCATACCTGGTAATTGCTGAACCAGAGGCCATGGAAACTTCATGACTTTTGGAGTCTCTCATAAAATGTGAAATGGAGTGGCATGAAGATAGAGGAGAACAGACCATAATTTCCCTTGGGTAGTTCATTTTTCAGACCTTAAGTCAAGGTCTGGTGTTCATTCTTTTGGAAAAAATTATTTAATTTTTCCACAAAAGAAAAGTTAAATTTTTTGGTCAGCCAAAATAAAGTCTGAAATAACAAATTTTTCTCCATGTTTCAGGCAGGACCCAGCAGGCTTTTTTTTTTTAATTTTTTTATAATTTTAAGTCTATTTTGACTGGCATTAATATAACCTTTCTAGCTTTCTTAGAACTGGTATATATATCGTTTGATTTTTCTGTTTTTTTACTTTCAACCTACAAGTTTATTGATATTTAAATGTGTTTCTTCTATATAGCATATAGTTGGGTCATCCTTTGATATCCTGACTGATAATCTTTTCAAATAATCAAAAATATTTAATGTATTAATGATATGTTTGGGCTCAAATCTACTATCTTGCTATAGCAGTTTTATGTGTCTACTTCACTTAGTGAAAATGATCATATTCTACAAACCTTTAAGAAACAATGTCTTTTAGAGTCTGGGCCATGATGCTAAACACTTTGTCATAAGAATGTGTTTTAGTGAAAAAGATTCCTTGTATGTGTGATCATCTTAATAAGTGCAGAAAAAGCATTTGACAAAATACAGCACAGTTCCATAATAAAAACCTCAAGAAATTGGATAGACCTCAACATATTAAAATATACCTCAACATATTAAAGACTGTATATGAAAACACACAGCTAACATAATTCCCTACAGTGAATGACTGAAAAACTTTTCCTCTAAGATAAGGAAGAACACAAGGATGCCCACTTTCACTAGTCTTACTCAATATAATGCTAGAAGTCCTACCTAGAGCAATAGAAATAAGAGGCATTAAATTGGAAAGAATGAAAATTGTCATTAGTTCAGTAAAGTAGCAGGAAAAAAAATCAACATACAGAAATTAGTGGCATTTTTATACACTAACAACAAAATAGCTGAAAAAGAAGAAAACTTCCCATTCTCAAGAGCATCAGAACAAATAAAATACTTAAGAACGAATTTAATCCAGGAGCCAAAAGACTTATACAATGGAAACTAATAGACTTTGATTAAATTAATCAAAGAGGACAAACAAATGGAAAGATTTCCTTTGTTCATGGACTAGAAAAAATAAAATGAAAAAATTAAAATTGCTAAAATGTCCACATTACCCAAAACCATCTATAGATTCAATGTAACGCCCATCAAAATCCCAATGTTATTTTTACAGAAATAGAAAGGACAATAGAAAAATTTGTGTAAGACCATAAAGACCCCAAATACCCAAATAATCCTGAGAAAAAACAAACCTGAAAGCATCACACTTCCTGATTTTAAACTTTATTATAAAGCTATAATAATTAAAACAGTACAGTACTGGCATAAAAATAGACATATAACAGTTAAAAATAATACATAGTCAGGTATAGACCCCTGCATATCAATTAATATTTAATAAAGTAGCCAAGAACACACAATTTGGAAAAGATGGTTTCTTTAACAAATGCTGTTGGCTATCCTTGGTAGCCAAGGAAAAATAAAATTGGACCTCTATCATACATCATTCATTAAAGTTAACTCAAAATAGATTAAAGACAAGCATAAGACCTGAAAACATAAAACTCCTAAAAGAAAACCTA
Organism: Taxidea taxus jeffersonii; assembly: GCA_003697995.1. Taxonomy (NCBI): domain Eukaryota; kingdom Metazoa; phylum Chordata; class Mammalia; order Carnivora; family Mustelidae; genus Taxidea; species Taxidea taxus. The sequence continues at coordinate 119,329 of ML105549.1, read as the reverse complement.
GGGGAGAATCTCCTTGACATTGGTCTTGACAATAATTTTTTGGATAGAACACTGAGAGGACAAGTAACAAAGCAAAAATCAACAAGTAGAGCCAAGTTAAACTAAAAAGCTTCCACACAGCAAAGGAACAATCAACAAAATGAAAAGGCAACCTCAGGGGCACCAGGGTGGCTTAGTGGGTTAAAGCCTCTGCCTTAGGCTCAGGTCATGATCCCAGGGACCTGGGATTGAGCTCACATCAGGCTCTGCTCAAGCAGGGAGAGACTGCTTCCCCCCTCTCTCTGCCTGCCTCTCTGCCTACTTGTGATCTCTGTCTGTCAAATAAATAAGTAAAATCTTAAAAAAAAAAAAAAAAGGCAACCTTCAGAATGGGAGAAAACATTTGCAAACCATATATCAAATAGGGGGTTAACATCCAAAATGTATAAAGAACTTATACAGCTGCCCAACAAAAATTCTGGTTAAAAAATGGATAAAGAAACTAAATATACATATACATTTTTTTCCCAAAGAAGATACCTAAATGGCCAACATTTACATTAAAAGATGTTTAACATCACTAATCATCAAGAGATACAAATCAGGGGCGCCTGGGTGGCTCAGTGGGTTAAAGCTTCTGCCTTCGGCTGAGGTCATGATCCCAGAGTCCTGGGATGTAGCCCCACATGGGGCTCTCTGCTCAGCAGGGAGTCTGCTACCTCCTCTCTCTCTGCCTGCTTCTCTGCCTACTTGTGATCGTTGTCTGTCAAATAAATAAATAAAATCTTTAAAAAAAAAGAAATACAAATCAAAACCACAAAGAAATATCACCTCACATCCATTAGAATGTTATCCAAGGAGATAAGAAGTAAGTCTTGGCAAGGATGTGGGGAAAGGAAACACTTATATACCATTGGAGGGATATAAATTGTTATAGCTATTATGGAATACAATATAGAGGTTCTTCAAAAAATTAAAAATACAACTATCATATGATCCATCAAACCCAACTTTGGGTATATATCCAAAGGAAATGAAAGCTGGATATCAAAGAAATATCTGCATTTCTATGTTCCCTGCAACATTATTTACAATAGCCAAGATATGGAAATATGGAAACAATCTAATTGGAAACAATCTAAATGCCCATTAATGGATGAATAGAAAAGTTTTATATATATATATATATATATATATATATATATATATCAGATTATTTAGCCATGAGAAAGAAAGAAATCCTGCCATTTGCAGCATCATGGATGGATACCGAAAGTATATATGTTAAGTGAACTGTTTCAAACAAAGAAAAACAAATACTATATTCTATCACTTATACATAGAATATGAAATACATAGAATATGAAAATGCAAACTGTAGGAAGTAAAACAGTGGTTACTAGGCATTGGGGATAGAGGAACTGGGAAATTATTTTTAAAGGTATAAACATGTAACCAGTAAATAAGTCCTGAAGATCTAAAACACAGATAGTAATTATAATCAACAAACCATATTAGAAATTTCAATGCTGCTGAGACAGATTTTAATGGTGCTCACCTCAAAAAGGAAATGATAATAATGTATATGATAGAGGTTAGCTAATACTGTGGTGCTAATCCTATTGCAATATATAAATGTATCAAATCAACACATTTTATATGTCAAACTTCCACAATGTTTTGTATCAATTACATCTCAAGAAGAAGAAGAAGAGGAAAGAAGGAGGAGGAGGATGACGATGACGATGATGAAGAAGATGACAGTGATAATGAGGGGGAACAGGAGGGGTAGGAGGAGGGGGAACAGCAGGGGGAGGGGGAGGAGGAGGAAGGGGAATGGGAGGAGGAGAGAGAAGAAAAGAGGAAGATTTGCCTCCTAGCAACCATTGCCCAGACCAGACTTCACTATCTTGGATGTGTTCTTTGATCCGTTCTCTCTGCCAGGTCTAAACCCAATATGGCTGAGATGGAGAAAATTTGATAAGTTGAAATCAAAGAGAGAAATGCAAGAGAAAAATCCCCTGCCTCCAAAAGAAATGATGAAAAGGAGAAGCAGTCCAGCGAATTGTAATGAGGTGTGCACTGCCCATCTGCATTGTACATTCCACAAGCATTCCCCTATTTTACTTCTTTTAGCTGTTTAACTTTGTAAGATGCAAAGAGGTTGGATCAGGCTTACATCAAAGAATCAAGAAGAACTGACAAGGAAGACCATGCTTGCCTCTCCCACATGTCTGCTTGGCTGGTAGGGAAAGAAAATAACTTGCTTGTTGGTGTGGGAAGAAGCTGGGTGAAATCTAGTAAAAACCAAGCTGGTCAAAGGTGTCCTGCAGGCTGTAAAATGCAGTTTAAATCAGAATGTCATCTTTTCATTCAAATGATTTTAGTTATTGGAATACACATTTTAAATATGCAAATAAAAAGTTTTAAAACTTGGAAAGAATTACTTATCCAAGTTATGTCTTGTTCCTATTATCTAGTATTTCCTTGATCCAATACACCAAATGTTTAAAAATCATTTCCAGAGCTTTCCTGCTCTTACAATCATGTCTTGAGTCTTTATTCCCAGATTTTCTACCCTTCAGTTTTATAAAATACAAGTCTTCGTAAATATTGGCAAAAAGTTTACCTTTTTCATATCTGCTTTAAATTAGTGGCTAATCAACTCTTCCCTCTTATTGTGTTTTATTTCTCAAATGCATCTAGTGATTCTCAGCAAAAGCCATCAAATTACATGTCTTTATAATTCCTACTTCTCAATAACTTCCTAAGTACTTGTGATATGGCATTTGTGATATGTATTTCCTCCCACCAATATTCCTAGTTTACTGATAACAAAAATTTTAAAGATTATAGCAGCTATCCAGATTTCTACCTACTGCCAATGGTGGGGTCCTCACTACCAGATGGCACCAGTCACCATTTCCAAAATTGTGTTATAGAGTCAGCTCCTATAGACCATTCCTTGCTGGGATCAACCCTGTCAGGTTGGCTTCCTGGGGAAACAGATTCTGAGGCAGACTTTTGTTTTCCAGAAGCATGTTGGGGAATGTGCATAGGAGAAGCACCTGTGAGGGAAGGTAAAATGGATTACAAAAGGGAGAGATGATTCAGTTGCAACAGGGGTTTCATCTGATTCTATGTGGAGCCCTGGAGCTAAGGTGACTATTCAGAGGTGTCCCAAATTGAGGTTAAAGGCTGAGTCTGCATCTTAACATTGACAGTCACTGAAATTGGATTATCTCTAGGAAAGGACATAACCTTCCTTGGGTAAGTTTCCTTCCACTGAAGGAAATGCCTGGAGAGAGATTTAGCTGTAAGTGATCAGCAGGCAATAAATAGTCCCAGCGGTGAAGGGAACAATTTTCTCAGTCCTGAAGGCGATGATATGGGGTTATATCACACCCTTCACCTCACTTCCATAGGGGACCAAAGGAGAAAGTGGGAAGGAAGAGTTATAGAATCATCCCCTAGGAAAGCAGGAAAACAGTCTTACGCTGAACAGTAATAAGATTAAAAGTCTTGTTCAGTGCTCATTTGAGATTGAGGATCAGAGTGCTAAAGTGAAACCAATGGCTCAGACAAGGTTTTAGGAAAGGCATTATAGTTTTACCAAGGTTAAAATTTTGCTAGGATAGAAGGAATAAAAGAGAAACAGGCAAGGGAGTCAAGGGTAAGTGTAAAGGAATGATAATGATGACTCACCGAATCTCACAGGATAAGGAATACACACCGCAGGGAAATGGAGGAGGTACTTCAGGAAAAATGGTAGGACCAGCAAGTGTTTGCTACAGTGTAAAAATTATGAACATTTTCTGTCTTTTAACTTTGAAATCACTGCTTCTCCCAATTCTTCATGTGTTTTCTTTCTCCATTTCTATTTTGTGTCACCAGCAAATTAAGATTGATTGAAGTTACAATTTTTCAGTTTACATCAAATTCTCCAGACAAATATTAACATAAGTAAACAAATCATATTTTAAGTTTCCCTGCCCCAAGTTCAGTGGGAGGCTTTCAGTTACAAATGAAATATGTAGGAAGAACTTATATTGGAACATTCAAAGTTTAAAGAGAATAAATGAAGGCTGAAACTCTTTATGATTCTTTGTTATGTATATTGATAAAAATATTTCCTCATGAAAACATATATCTTTTGCTATAAATAACACCTTATTTCTAATTGGAAAACTTGGTATTAATTATACTGAGTGCAAATTATCCATTTTTATGTTATAACATGCTAGCTACTATAATTAATACAGCATTTGCAGTATTTTATGCAGTATTTAGTATAGCAGTACATTATCCATAGGTTGATTTCTATATTATCTAGCATTGAAATGGAAACATTTTGGAATTCAATGAACTATTGCTTGATATGCAGGACGAATTATCTCAGGTTTATAATAATTCATGTCATAGGTCTCCTACAGCAATTTCAACAGTTAAGGATTGATTATAACTTTCTGAGCTTTTCTTTTTTTTTTAAACCAAATACTGTTATTGCTGACCTCTTTATCTGTAGTGAAAGATATCTTTTTGGGTATTTTCCTTTAGCCTATGATTTGAAATGCCAGCTATAAGCAATACAAAGTTTGTTGTTTTCATGAAGCCCTCACCATTCAGTGCTTCTAGAAACACCATACAAGAATAGCATTGATTTTTCATGAGAAACTAAAACAACTCTGCTTGTTCATTCAAGATTCAGGGCTTTTAGGAAACCATGATCCATGACATTTTTTTTTCTAATTTGGGAAGCAATGGGAAGAATACATAAATGGACATATTTTTATTGATTTGGGTGTGTATATAACACTTCTATGCAGGTTCAGTTAAGGCACAGGGCTAGTAATCAATTTTAGTGGAAGAATTATATTTAGCATCGGTCTTTGACCTCTTCTTATTCTTTCTGAAACATTGTACCTTCTGAACTGATTACAATTGACCCTTAAACAATGCAAGGGTTAGGGGCTTCAACCCCCCATCCCCACGTATAGCTTTTGATTCCCCAAAAACTTTACTAATAACTTACACTCGACCAAAGCCTTACTGATAACATAAACTGTCAACACACATTTTACACTTTATTCTTACAATAAAGTAAGCTAGAGAAAAGGAAATGTTTTTAAGAAAATCATAAAGGAGAAAAAATACCTTTATAGTACTGTAAAAAAATATACATATAAGTCAATCTATGCAGCTCATACCTAAGTTGCTTAAGGGTCCACAGGTCAATGATCAGCCTCAAAAGCAGTTTTCTCTCATATTACACCCAGTCCATAAGACTTCTATAATGGAAATCTTTTGTCACTAAGGCTAAGGCAATTTTAAATATATCAGAACCCCTAAGTATATGAATTAACCAACCAATACCTGTTCAACTTTGTTCATTCTATGCCTGCAATAAGTTTATAGTAAGGTATTAATCCAGGTGTAAAGTTCACCCATTAGTTCCTGTGTATCTCTATGTGTTTCTGTATGTCTTGCAAAGTTGCTTCCTTTTATTTTTATTACTAACCTTATGTCCTCAAATTAAAGCTAAAGAAATTTAAAAAAAAACCCTTTGATCCAAATGTACAGCTGTTGAAAAAACTGAAGTTGATTACTCCTAAGAGCAAAGAATCCCATTTTCCAACCATAAATGGACAAAAAAAAAAAATACACACCCACATCTCTGACCTAGTGCTTTAAATTTTTTTAATGATGACAGCTAACTAATAAAAGTTCCCAAAGATCGCAAACATACAGTAACATGCTGGAGGGTCTCTTTAGTCAGATGTGGAGACAAAACACCTGTGAAAGAAGTTTTTCTTTAATACTATGAAAGATATGACCTTTAAAATGTCTACAAAAGTACATCTTTAACTACATGCTGAGAAATAGAGGGTAGTGTTTACATTGTAAGTGCTTCTATTCATGTAAGTAGGAAAAAGTGGGGAGGTCTAGGGTTACCATGATTGGTTACACAAAGTTAAGAATAGTGATTACCTTTAACCATCTCAACGTGTCCTTAAATCTATTTATTGCATGGTTCTGTCTGGAGAATGATTAACCATGGAGAAAGTAAAACAAGGGATAATTAAGAACCAAAGACTTATGGAAATGACTTAAAATGAAAAATTCAAGGAATATTGGAAAACTGGAAAAATGTGTTTAAATAAAGTGTTTGAATGGTACCATTTAGGAATAAATATGACTAGAAGACATTTTAACACATTAAATCCAAAAGAAATACATTTGTAAGCAAAATATCTTACTGTATTTAAAATTACAATTGATACCTTAAGGGAAATATTTGTTCCTGGCTTTCAAACACTTGACTTTCATATAACCTATTCTTTCATATATTAAACTTTGATACCTAAAATTTTCCCATTTATACAGTGGTGTTTTTCATACATCACTTGACCAAATAGTTTCAACCACGCCTGCCAGCCTCTGACATTGGAGGAAAGGTTCAGGTCACATCCAAACTGAAAAATGGTGTTTGTCAACTTCAAATGTGCCCAACAAGCTGTGCTTAGTGTAAGCACTTCTGCACCCTCGACTTGCTGCTGTGTGAACCATAATTTTATATCATGATTTTAATTAGTTTTGACTCTCTCATATATAATTACTCTCAGAAATACATTTATAAGTGATTCTTCAGATAGTCGGTTTTTTATTTCATAAATACCAATCAGAAACCACCTCTACCTTAGAAAACAAGCCCAAACTAACTTGATTCATTGTGTTATTTATCTTAGTAAAGGCATTTCAGGAAATTTATTTATAAATTTCATTAAAAGATTTTCAATATAAGACCAATCACAGTTTTATCTTATACCACAACCTGCCTTTCCTGATTTCAATGGCCTATCATTCATCTGAGAAGTTACATAATAATATCCACAGAATCTCCAGAATATCTGTATTGATACTAATAGATTGTATGATATTTTAAAAATAACAACCTTCTGCTTCTGGCCCTAATAAAAACAATGTTTAGCAATTGGCTTCAAATAACAATATCTTTCCTTTAGATCACATTAATTTTAAAGAATTCCTAGTATTAACACCCAGCCCCAGTGTTTTAGAAAGGAAATAGATTTTTATAAAATAGTTCTTTATTATTTTGTTATCTTAATAGAATGGCTCTGACCCCTAAGAACTTTCATTCTTTTCTTCCAATGTTGAATTCATTTTCCCCCTCTGTCTCTTCTCCCCACAGTTTCACTTTAGATACAGAATTGGTATTCTCCAAGTCCTTTATAAAATACTGATGCATTACTGAACATCACATAGTTCAAGTTCTTAGTAAATTGGTAAATTTAATCTGCAATGCTGGATGACAGAGGGACCAACAATAGGAAGTAAGAGTTAATCAAATATGCCTTGAGTTTTTTTGGAAAATCTCTACATGCTCTTTGTATTGGTAAGAGTTGAGGAAAAGCACAAAGAGTTGAGAAAGAAAGAAAGAAAGAAAGAAAGAGAATTGAGGAGAGAGGTTTCTACATTATGGCTTCCTTCTAAATAAATAACAATAATGATCTGGTGTTGGGCTCAGCTAAACATCTATGAAATGGAGATGGAATTAGTAACACTGATCTCACAGGGTTGTTCTAATTATTAAATGAGTTAATGCTATAACCATTTAGGATAGTGTCTGACACATAATGTACAATAAATGTTAGGGATTATTATTTTTTGTGTGTGAAGTCCTATTGGCTTACCACCTATAAAATGTCCAAGTCAGAAAAGGATCTGTAAGGTCATCTATCATAACTACTTAGCCAAGATTGAATCTTTTCCATAATATTCCTGTCAAGCAATCATTTAATCTCTGCCTCTACCATCTGTTCTACCCATTTCTAATATACTTCTGAGAGTCATCATTATCCCAGCCCCTCTTTCTTGACCTTAGTCTACCTGTGAGCACCCCATTAGAATGTGTTCCTAAAGCAAAACAAAAACGCTTCACTATGAAATATCAAATAACTAACTACTAAGTTCAGTGTTCTGAATACTGCTTCCATTTTTTTTTATTTGTGCAGCTTAAGATAAATTAGACTTTTGGGAGCTATAACACACCATTGATTCTACTTCCTATTCAGTAAGCTGCTACTTTGACAACTTTTCAACAACTAACTTTGTGATGGACAATATGCCAAGAAATAGGATTGGAAGTCAATGTTTTTCTTGGGGAACCCAGTCTTGTAAATGAGCTACCTAGAAATTCTGCTGAGGAAATCACTAGAAGTCTAAAATCCCATCTTTTTCATGAATATTATTAAGACATCATCTCACCAAATTGATTTATTCATCACTTTAAGAAAAAAAAATACAAGCACTACCTATAATTTGAGTTAATAATTTTGCCTATGGTTGGGTTTAATCCATTTATCTATCCAGGCTGACAGAAACTTATCTGTTCATTTGGTATATTATTTTTAATATCTATTAGTTTTAATGTTATCTATGTCTTCATTTAAGCAATTAATAAAAATACTATTGCAGGATAGAATCTAGTCTTTTTCCCTTATCCACAATTTTTCATCCTGAAGCCAGAGTGATATTTTTGACAATAATATTTATCTTTTTATATAATAGGACAATGATAACAATTGTTTTTTTCTGTTTGTTTTGTTTTGTTTTTGTGAATTATGTCTAGAATTGGGTACTTGAACTTCAGAAAGATTCACTGCTATTATTTGGAGATAGTCAGTGTTCTGTGGATGACAGAAATCATCAATCTGCCAATATCCTACCCTTTTCAAAGAAAGAAAGAGGACTGAGAAATGGGACAGTTGTCAGCCTTGTGGGTAAAATGTGAGAATTCTCTCCCTTCTTCAAGGGGGAGGCAATAAAGATACTTTTGCATTCAAGTCAACTGAGTGAGGGATTCCAAGAAAATCCTTCCTTTAGAGGGATAAAGTGGTATCTCATTCTCCTGATGGATGTTACTGGTATGCAGAACCTATAGATCTACCCTAATGCCACCATAAGAATGACATAAAATGGGTGAGGAGTCAAGATGGTGGAGAAGTAGCAGGCTGAGATGACATCAGGTAGCAAGAGATCAGCTAGATAGCTTATCAAACCATTCTGAACACCTACAAACCCAACAGGAGATCAAAGAGAAGAAGAGCAACAATTCTAGAAAGAGAAAATCGACCACTTTCTGAAAGGTAGGACTGGAGGAGAAGTGAATCCAAAGCAATGGGAAGAGAGACCATGGGGGAAGGGGCTGGATCCCAGCAAGCAGCAGAGCAATGGAGAGCAAAATCAGGACTTTTAAAAGTCTGCTCCACTGAGGGACATCGCTCCAGAGGCTAAACTGGCATGAAGCCCACATGGGGACAGCACGGCCTCAGGTCCCACAGGGTCACAGAAGGATCAGGGGTGTCTGAGTGTCACAGAGCTCACAGGTATTATAGCGGGAAAGCCAGCTACAGAGATGGAGCTGAGGAGTGAGCTCTCAACTCGGGTTACCTTGAACCGTAATCCATGGCAAAGGCCAGTCCTCTGTGAGTGGGGTACCCACAAGATCCGAGGAGACCCTGCCCTGGGGATCTGTGGGGTTCGGAGACTCCAGAGATGCTTGGTCACAGGCTGGGTGAGCTCGGAATGCAGGAGGAGGCCAGGAAGATGGGAGTAATTGAGTGCTTTTCTCTGAGGGTTCACTGAAGAGTGGGGCCCCAAGCCCTCGGCTCCTCCAGGCCAGAGATTGGGAGGCCACCATTTTCATTCTCATCCCCAGGAACTCAACAGAAAACATCCAGGGAACAAAATCTCCCAAAAGCGACCCCAAGCAGATTACTTAGCCTGGCCCCTGGTAAGGGTGGTGTAATTCCGCCTGGGGCAGACACTTGAGAATCACTACAACAGGCCAGAGGAAGACCCTAGACTTCTTTTTACCTTGGGTTTTCAATTCCACATAAGGAGGCATCTTTTATCTTGTATCTCTACTCTCAAACTCAAAGATAATTATGCCTAGAAAACAGATGAGAAGACAGGACTTTGGAGTCTGACCACACCCTTTTAAAATCCTCTACTCCAAAGAGCCACTGACACTTCAGTAGCAGTCTCTTGGAAAGAAGTAAGATCATTTTTAACTGAAAGTAAGACCCAGTTTTGAAATAACAGGGGCACCTGGGTGGCTCAGTGGGTTAAAGCCTCTGCCTTCGGCTTGGGTCATGATCCCGGGGTCCTGGAATCGAGCCCTGCTTCCCTTCCTCTCTCTCGGCCTGCCTCTCTGCCTACTTGTGATCTCTCTCTGTTAAATAAATAGATAAAATCTTTAAAAAAAATGAAATAACAACTCTTAGAATTAAATAATGAAATTATATTCTCCCAATAAACCAAAGTAAAAAGGTAATTATAGAACCAGAAGAACAAAATGTTATGAAAGATCCAGGCATCCAGCTGGAGAAAGGAACATTTACTAGAAGAAATAAAAACATAAAATAGCTAAGATTAGTTACACATACAAGAGACATTTAAAAAATGGATTTTATCTAGAATGCTGGTGTCTACAAAGGGGTTATGGTCACATTGCCCTGGACTTGGGGTGAGTATATATTGGGATTTTTTTGAAAGAAAACTGATAAGTAGTCAAGTCCTTGTGTGTACAGAATTCCAGAGCACTCATCCTACAGATTAGACTAAGACTTGCTGGAGAGTTTACACTGTTAGCAACTTTCCAGTAGCAAATCCCCATTACCCCCAAGTTTATAAGGAAGTTGGAAGACTACTTATGCCTCTATGTAACAACGACAGCACTCTAGCAGCCCAGGGAGGCTTTATTAGAAAGGGGAGCTTCTGGAACTCAGGGCTGTCATCAGACAATTCTATCCAGGAGTTAACTCAAAACTCCTGAGCCAAATCCCTGCTAAACTCTCAAAAGAGCAGGGGAACTATAAGCCCCCAGGCCATCAGATCTGTCACACCATTTGCCCTTACGTGTTTGCATTTTATTGCTATGCCATACCTATTTTCTCTGATCTGCTGTTCTAGTAACCCTGCCCAAAAAAGAAACGAGGTTAGTTGACATGAATTGCACTTAGTTTGCCCGTACTAGGTCTTAATGATTAGGCCTTCTTCTGCTAGGTGCTCACAAATCATCCGCTTAATAATTGAATTTAGAGTCATTTGGAGAATTGATGTCAAGGTCACATACATGCAGTTTACATAATGTACCTGCTTTCCCCTTCAGAGGATCAGAGTAGCCAACTTCCAGACCCTCTCCTGTTTGCTACCATTCATGCAGAGCCCCTGCCAGTAATCTCTCAGGTGAAATGTTTCAGTGCCCTGAACAGTCCTTGCCTGATCCTGGAGAATGGAACTCATTTAACATTGCTAGGGGGGTTCTTATAAACTCCTCACCCATCTGAGGTTCAAATTTATTTCCCCAGTGTTCACTCAAACATTTTTTGGTGAGAAATTCATTCTATAAAAAGAAAATGGAAGTAAAGTCAATGCATTGATATTCCTCTGTTGAAGGAGAGCAATTGTACATCTTACATAATCTTCTGATGCACTGAGGCTTGATGCTACTCAATTATGACAACTTACACTCTGCTTCTGCATGAAACATTGCTAATGAGCGTCCCCTTATTACTTAGCGTTGAGAGCTCTAACTCATCCATTAGAGCCCTGCTGAGATGTATGCAATATCTAACATTTTTTTAAGACCAAAAAAAAAAAAAGTATAAATGTCAACCCAAATTTCTAAAATCCAGTTTCAAGAGCTAGAAATAAGCCTTAGAAATATTTGTGTGAGACAAATAATGTATCAGAATCAACCTTTGTTTTTTGTTTAAATTTGTTTCATTTTATATCTCACTTCTTTGAGTACCTTATACTTTAATATCCAAGATCCTGCCTTAATATATGTAGCTATTTTAACTCTATTGAATGAACTAGTATATTTCATCAACAAGCAAAGCAAGACCCTATCATGTGGGGAAATTTAAATAAAAATATTTTATTAAAAAAAGTCTTCGGGGCACCTGGGTGGCTCAGTGGTTTAAAGCCTCTGCCTTCGGCTTAGGCCATGATCCCAGGGTCCTGGGATCAAGCCCCACATCGGGCTCTCTGCTCAGCAGGGAACCTGCTTCTCCCTCTCTCTCTGCCTGCCTCCCTGCTTACTTGTGATCTCTCTCTCTGTCAAATAAATAAATAAAATCTTTTTTAAAAAGTCTTTAATTAAAATTATAAAAAGCTCCTTTATTATTTGTAACTCATTCCTAAATTTTTTTTACTGCATATCATAGATTTTTTTAACTTATTCTTATACTTCATGCATGTGGGTATTTTTTTTTCTTGGTACAATTTCCTATAATACTTCAAACTGCACCATACTGTTTGGTAAGTAGAATAGTTTGTTTTTTGGTTTGTTTAGTTTTTGCTTTGTTACACTCAGTGTGAGGTGATAACAGTAGACTGACTTTCACTCATGAAAGCTCCAAGTATTAAAATATTTCCCAATATCAACTTAACAGGGTGACCAATAATGATAGTGACAATGGCCACTCATTTCTGCCCATATTCCTTCTCCTTCTCACTCCCAGGAGTAAGTGAGTAGTTGTTGTAGGTCAAATATTTTTCAAGTTATATACCTAGACTAATAAGTTTTAAAATGTTATTGATCCTAAAATAACTGCAGTTTAAAATTTTTTCTAAAGTTTTTATGATTCATAAACCTGTTGTTTATTAGCAGCATCAGTAGTAGTAGTATATAAGAATAGTTTGGTTTTTCATATATTTTTTATGACTTATAAAATATAACCTAAATTTAAAAACTCAACAGACTAAATAACACTGTACATAATAGATCTTAAGGTTTTAGTTAGTCTGAACTAATAATACATCAATAAATATTTCAATAAATACTTCAAAAGTTAAGCAAATAAGACAGATTAAGCTTATGTATTAATTATAATTTACATGCTTATCATCACCTACAAAGCCACATTTTCCTATCCTGTGAAAATACATATGGAAATATGAAAACAACATAAACATATGGCTTCTGAAAATATGTGAGACAGCGAAATTGAAAGGTTTTTTTCCTAATTAATAATTAGCAATAACAGGGGTACCTGGGTGGCTCAGTGGGTTAAAGCCTCTGCCTTCAGCTCAGTTCATGATCCCAAGATCCTGGGATCGAGCCCTGCATCGGGCTCTCTGCTCAGCGGGGAGCCTGCTTCCTCCTCTCTCTCTGCCTGCCTCTCTGCCTACTTGTGATCTCTGTCTGTCAAATAAATAAATAAAATCTTTAAAAAAAAATTAGCAATAACATCTGTCTATTTGTATTTTCTAGATCTTTAAGCCATACATGCAAAATTCTCATCATTATTTATCCAGTAACACTTTTAAAATACCAACCAAATGAAAGACAAGTTGTTTTTTAACGATTAGGCTAGATATTTACAAGATCTCAGAGAGGGAATTATTTAAAAGTTTGAGAAGGAGCACATACTACATCATTGAAATTTTCCAGGTGAAATTTGTCTGAGACAAAGCAGGATAAGTGGAAACCTCAAAATTTCACTTAGGGGAAAAGATCTTCACTATATAAGTACTTATAAACATGTTTTATTCCAAAACTTCTTGAGAAAGAGCATGGTGCCATCTTTACAACATAAGGACAAATGACTTATGACGTAATTTGTCCCATCTGGAAAGAAAAAAAAAAAGGTTCTCATAAATAGATTATAAAGTAAAAAATAAAATTGTACTGATTCATTTGGAAGTGTATGAACTTAATATAGTTCTTAGAATTCAAAAAAAGTTTACTGATGTAAATGGTGCAATGGTATAAATAGAGTATGGTGATTGCAACTCTCAGGAGCATAAATTTTACAGATGTAAACTCCCTCATATGCAGTCAACTAACATTTAATAAGGAAGCCAGGGATATCTAGTGAGAAAGAAAATAGTCTCTTAAACAAATTTTTCTGGGAAAGGTGGATAATCACATTTTAAAAAACAAATGAAATTGGACTTTTTTTTTTACACCACTCACAAAAATTAACTCAAAATGATCAAAGACTTAAACATAAAACCTGAAAATAGAAGAAAACACAGGGAAGAAGCTTCTTGACAGTGGTCTTAGTAATGATTTTTTTTATGTGACACCAAAGAACAAATGACAACAACGAACTCAACAAATGGCACTACACCAAACATCAAACTTTCTGCATATCAAAGGAAATCCTCAACAAAATGCAAAGACAATTTACAAGATGAATATTTGCAAGCCATGTATGTGATCAGAGATTAATAACCAATCTGTTAAAAAAAAAAAAACTCCTACAACTCAATAACAATAAAATCTAATTAATAATGGTCAGAGGAACAAAAAAGCATTTTTCCAAAGAAGACATCCAAATGGCCAATGGGCACATGAAAAGGTGCTGAGAAATGCAAATTTCTCAGAGAAATGCAAATCATCAGAGAAATGCAAATCAAAATCATGATGAGATATCACCTCATCCCTATAAGAATAGCTATCATCAAGAAGACAAGAGAGATAGGGATGTTTGGGTGGCTCAGTCCATTAAATGTCTGCCTTTGGTCTCCTTGGTCAGTGAGGACCCTGCTTCTCCCCCTGTCTACTTTCTCTCTCTGACAAATATAAATAAATAAATACAATAAATCTTTTTTTAAAAAAGGAAGACAAGAAATAAGTGTTGGTGAGGATGTGGAGAATAGGGAAACCTTGTGCACTGTTGCGGGGAATGTAAACTTGTTTAGCCACTATGGAGAATCGCATGGGTGGTTTTCAAAAATTAAAAATAGAACCACCATTCAATCCAGCAGCGCCACATATGGGTATATATGCAAAGGAAATGAAAACATGCTACCAAGAGACATATGCACTCCCATGTTCATTGTATCATCACTCACAATAGCTAAGACGTGGAAGACGTAATTTGTTTCCTAAGCGTTGGTGAATAGATGAATGGATAAAGATAGTGTGGTATATAGATATACAATATGATACTAATCAGCTAGAAGAAAAAAAAATCCTTCTATTTTCAACAACATAGAAGAACCTTGAGGATGTTATGCTAGGTAAGAAAGTAACACAGTAAAAGACAAAGACTGTATCATCTCTCTTACATGTGATACCTAGTGAAATGGTGGTTTCAAGAGTTTGGAGGTTAGAAGAACAAGACAAATGTTGTTTAGGGTTACACACTTGCAACTGGTAGATAAAGTTCTGGACCTAATACAGAGCACAGTAATTATACACAATAAAACTGTATTATAAGCATGAAACTTGATAAGTAGGCAGATCAGAATTGTTCCCAAAACTAGAAGAAATGATAATTATGCACCATAACAGCAGTATTAGTTAATGCTGCAATGCCAATCATACTGCAAACAATCAACACATTTTACAACCTTAAACTTACACATGATGTTGTATACAAATTATATCTCAATAAAAATTAATGACTTGTTCCTACAAAGGGAATTTCTATAATCTGGCATCTTAATTTATTCTGACATAGTTGCAGAAGAATTCATTGTTTCTTTAAAAAATATCAGGGCTTTGTTAAAAGAAAAGCAATCACAAATGTATACTGACAAAAAGTATGAAAGCTACAAGAACATAGTAAAAATAATATATTTGAAACTTTAATCAGAAATCACCTTCTGAATCAGTTTATTATTCTAAAAAGCCAATATAATTATTTATGAATTACCTCAGTAATTTCTTATGTTAAATGTACAAGGCATATTGATTGCACAAATGACTTATCTCTAAAAAGTGTTATTTATTATTCTTAAATGGAAGAAATTGCCAAAACTGAAAAGAACTAAATGTACCAACCTAAAATTTATAAGAAGGCACACAAAGTCCTGAAGCGTCTGTAAATATAAGTGTCACAGAATATACAGAACAGGATCACATACATCATCAACACAGTTTTCCTACTTCACAATTATAAGCTTGTAGTATTTATAATTTCTCAACATTATAAAATATATCAAAATAGGAGAACATGAGTCTTATGCTATCTTTTTGTATTAGTGTAGTCTTAAATATAGTCAACAAATGTATTCTAAAACTTTTACAAATCTAATTTTTATTACTGAAATCAAATAATGATAACACATGAAAATAGTTACATGAAACATAAAATCAATATAGTGACTTAAATTTTCTGCTACTTTAGATTATCTGTTCAAATGTTCTGATATGGACAATCAAGAGTTGACTCTTTTCTGATAAGTACATAAACATCTTCCACACTCTTCAGGGAGATTTTTCTACAAGAAAATAATTAGGATTGCCCTTGATTTTGTATTGCGTATTCCCCACAATTACTATGATGTTAGAAAAAATACACACACATATATATCATGTGTGTGTGTTTTGAGAATAAATTTAAAATTATATCTGCATATTGCTTAAATTCAAATTCAGCCTCCACAACTGTGAGACTACTCTTCAGTTTCTTAATTGTTGTTTCCTGTGTTTTATCTGCTATAAAATGAAAATAACTTTAGAAGTCCTTTCATGTGGTTAAGCTTCAAATGAAATGATGCATATAAAAGTGTCCAAGTCAAAGCCTGGCAAGTAGTGAGCAATTAAGAAAATTGCCCGTTCTTATCTGTTTTGATTTTTACCTATATATTGGATGATCTCTGTCCCATACACCAAGAGACCAAGAGCAGAACTCAAGGCTTCATTCAAAAGGGAATAGGTATTTCAAACAGAGATTATTAATTCAAGAAATTGTTTATTGCCATGGTTGAAAGCTAAAAGATCAAAAATTGAGATGATCAAGAGTTTAAACACAATGGCAGAGTTTAATAGACTGAACCGCCCCCCCCCCCAAGAACTATGTCTCAGTTTGTTCTGACTGCTACATCAAAAATAGCGTAGACTGAATGGCTTATAAACGTCAGAAATTTATTTCTCACTGCTCTGGAGCCGGAAATTCCAAGATAAAATTGCTGAAATATTCAGTGTCTTATAAGGACCTGCTTTCTAGTTTACAGGAAGATGGTTTCTAGAACCATCTTCTAAATGTTCCTGGTGTATCCTCAACACGATAGAAGGGGAGAAGGAGCACTCTGGAGTCTCTCTCTCTCTCTTTTTTAAAGATTCTATCTATTTATTTCACAGACAGAGATCACAAGTAGGCAGCGAGACAGGCAGAGAGAAAGGGGAGGAAGCAGGCTCCCCGCTGAGCAAAAAGCCCATGTGGGCTCCATCCCAGGACTCTGGGATCATGACCTGAGCTGAAGGCAGAGGCTTTAACCCACTGAGCCACCCAGGTGCCCCCTCTGGAGTCTCTTTTATTAAGACACTAATCTCATTCATTTCTTAAAGGTTGCACCTCCAAATACCATGACATTGGATGTTACAGTTTCAACATAGTAATTTGGGGGAGGCAGGGGATGACACAAATATTTAAGCTATAGAATTTTCCCCCTGGATATCAAAAGTAATGTCCTTCTTACATATAAAATACACTCATTCCATTCCAGTAGCCTCCAAATTCTTTACTTGTTCCAGCATCAACTCAAAAGTCAAAAGCCCAAATCTCATCTAAATCAGGGGCACCTACGTGTCTCAGTTGGGTGAGTATCCAACTCTTGGTTCTCTCTCAGGTCATGATTTCAGGGTTCTGGGATTAAGCATCACCTGGGCTCTGTGCTCAGCACTGAGTCTGCTTGATATTCAATATTCCTCATTCCCTCTGCCCCTCCCCGTGCTTTCTCTCTCTCTCTCAAATAAATAAGTAAATAAAATCTTTAAAAATAAATAAATAAATGTCATCTAAATCACATATGGTGAGAGTCAAGGTGTTTCTCATCCTGAGATAGAATTCCTCTTTACCTGTGAAACCAAATAAATTGTGTGCCTGGTAGAGGGGCACCTGGGAGGTTCAGTCAGTTAAGCGTGACCCACCTTTTGCTCAGGTCATGACCCCAGGATCCTGGGATGGAGCCCCACATTGGCCTCTCTGCTCAGCAGGGAGTGTGCTTTTCCCTCTACTTCTGCTGCTACCCCTCCTGCTTGTGTTCTCTCTCTCTCTGTCAAATAAGTAAACAAAATCTTTTTTAAATTTTAAAAATAAAATAAAATGGTAAGAAAGGCATTTTTTTGCCCCTGTCCCCATAACCCCCATTTGCTTACTCCCCTTCCCCTTATCACATACACCCCACCCTGCAACACACACACACTGTGGGCCTGTGATGGGACTGAAACCCCTGCTGGCCTTCAAGGTCATTTTTCCATTGTCTTGGAGAATAGCTCCTAGCTTCTGTTGAGATAGTGGATTCACACTAATCTATCAAGTGTTCCCTCTGAACAAGTTTTCTTATTTTTTTTCAGTATGTCTAGCCTGTGAATTTTCCAAATCTAAATTCTGCTTCCTCTCTGAGTAACAGTTCCATCTTTAAATCAGTTTTCTCTTCTTGAATTTTATTGTAAGCAATCAGAAAGAGTGAGACTCCTCTTCAATAACTTGCTTAAACATTTTCTTAGCCAAATATCCAATTTCATAGCTTGCAAGTTCTATCTTCCACAAAACACTAAGACATGAACATAACTCAGGCAAATTCTTTTCCACGTTATAACAAGGATCACCTTTCTTCTAGTTTCCAATAACATTCCTCTTTTCTGTATGAGACCTCATCTGAATAGCCTTTACTTTTCATGCTTCTGTCAACATTCTATCCAAGATTACTTACTCTCCAACCAGAGGGATGCTTTCTCTCCAGTTCTTTCTTCTGACCTCTCACCAGAATCACCTCTTATGGTTCATTCACAACAATGTAGGGTTTTGTTCGCTTGTTTTTGTTTGTTTGTTTGTTTTTTAACATGCACAACCAAAGTCTTCCAATCTCTATACACACTACCCAATTCCACAGCCACTTCTATGTGTTTCAGGTATTTATTACTGCAGTGCCCATTTTTGGTGCCAGTTTCTATCTCAGTCTGTTCTGGTTGCTACAACAAAAATATTGGACTGAGTGCCTTATAAAAAACAGAAACTTATTTCTTACAATTCTGGAGGCTTGGAAGTCCAAGATCAAGGTGCTGACAGATTCAGTGTCTGGTAAGATCCCAACCTCCTAGCTTAGAGATTGACCATCTTCTCCCTGAGTTTTCATATGGTAGGAAGGGGAAGGGCACTCTCTGGGGAATTATACTAATTACATTTATGACAGCTTTAATTCTATGACCATCCCGAATTCCTTAACCCCAAATACTGTCACCAGCTAGTCTCCAAGACCTGATCTTTACTGCATATCTGCTTGTATTCACCAAATTTTATCCTACATATTTCCTTAAGCTTTAGTTTCCAGCTTATCTCTTAACTCAAGCATGAGACCTGACAAGTTTAGCAACCCATGATGAAAACTGAAACTACCCATCCAGCAGTAATGACTACCTGGACATAGAGTGCTAACCAGGCCAGACCACCCAGACCAGATTGAATTTAACCCTCAACTCATGCCTGTGAAAATGTACCATGGAGTGACTGGTGGAGTGATGGAGAATTATGTTTATTATCTCCACCCAAGGAAGAGCACAAGCCTCATGTACATAACATATAGGCATACATGCAAATGGCCATGTTTCCTTAAGGTACATGTGCAACCTTATGCCCACCTCTACATATGACGATAAGGTTCGCCTTTCTAAATATTTATTCTAACCTTGAATAAGAGGAATCCACTCACCTTTGTTCAGGGAGTCACAGCTTTGGAAGTTATTCCCTGTGATCTCCCTGTCTGCCATAAATAAAGCTTTGTATAACAACTCTACCTGGTGTGTTTCTATCCTGTGCTTCACCAATATGAGAACACAGTTTGGTTACAATACCATTCTGCTAAGGGAAAAAAATCCAACCTATGAATTTTATGGCAGGAGAGGGTGGAGAGGGAAGAACAAATATTAAATTTAAAGCAGACCCTGAAGGGAAACTGAAAAAAATGTTACTTTTCCCGAGAAACAATAGTAAAAACTGCCTACTTGTGATTCTGAAAAGAAATTTCGGTTAAATTTTTAAGAGCATAACTATACACAAGAAAAAAAATATGTGCTATTTATAACATTGACTAAAACTATGGTTACTACAGGAACTACCACCTCTGCTTTTTTTTATCACCAATTTAAGTCATTTCTTTCCCATGCTAACTCAGAGTCAAGTTTGGAAACCATAAGAATTAGTCACATTAGTTCTCTTGACATATTTTTTAATATGATTAAATAATCATCTAGTACCTTCCAATAAAATAAAATTGAACCTAATGCTTACATCTTACTTTATATGGTTGTGTAATTCAGTTTTCCTTCAGCAGGTTACTACAGGGCAAAGGTAAAATTTCCTCATTGAGAGGTAATATAGTTACTCCAAATGTCTTGGAGCTGTACTTTAGTGACATATGACAGTTTTCATTAGTAGATGCAGTGTCTAATAGGTACAAAAATTAAATTGTTGCAGTCTAAAATTCTCCTTGATATCATTAAAATTTAGTTGAAGAAAATTTTAAGTGGGATGAAAGGCAAAATTATGCTGGAAGGTGATATTATTAATAAGATTTTCCTCATTAGAAAGTCAGGAAAAATGTCATAATTATATATTAAAACCAGTTTAAAGATGTTCCCTTTAGTTGTACTGCCAAAGTGCAAAAAGATAAAGAAATTAATTGTATTCAAAGCAAAATGTGTCATAGAAAGGTTTGTCAAAAGGAAATTTATATCTTCAGGACTTATTCAAAAATTTAATGAAGGATTACAACTGGACTTACAAAAAATAAAATAAAATAAAGCACTGTGTGTGGTTTTAGCCTGAGAAAAACCATTTTAGACTGAAGCACTGATGATTTAAGGATTTTAGGATTTAAGCTATTCACTTTTTTGTGTGTATTAAGATTATTTTATAAGACCTTTATTAAATTTTGTCTGAACCATTAAGGAATAATTTGTCAAAACAATTTTTCAGTATTGTCTAGATATGTAGTGATTTTCCCTTTCTCTCTTTTTTTTTATAACTTAAAATATTTTCCTTTCAGTTTACATCATTTTTAATGTTAAATCTACTAAAGAAATTATCTTTTTTTTTCATTTTATTTTATTTATTTGCAGTGTTCCAGCATTCATTGTTTATGCATCACACCCAGTGCTCCATACAATACATGCCCCCATAGTACCCACCACCAAGCTCACCCAACCCCCCACTCCCTCCCCTCCAAAACCCTCAGTTTGTTTCTCAGAGTCCACAGTCTCTCATGGTTTGTCTCTCCCTCCAGTATCCCCCAACTCGCTTCTTCTCCCCATCTCCTCGTGTCCTCCATGTTATTCCTTATGCTCCACAAGGAAGTGAAACCATATGATAATTGACTCTCTCTTCTTGACTTGTTTCACTCAACATAATCTCTTCCAGTCCTGTCCATGTTGATATAAAAGTTGTGTATTCAGCCTTTCTGATGGAAGCATAATACTCCATTGTATATATGAACCATATATTCTTTATCCATTTACCATTGAGATTACCTTAATTTTTAAGACAAATTTTTATTTTTTATGACGCCAACAATCATTTAACATAAACATTACCTGTCAGTTACTTATATTAATAACACTATGGATATTTATTAGTATTCTGATTAAAAATATAAAAAATGATAAGCACTTTACAACCTTATTATTTGCTCTTGATTATTTATTTTTTTAAAGATTTTATTTATTTATTTGACAGACAGAGATTACAAGTAGGTAGAGAGGCAGGCAGAGAGAGAGAGGAGGAAGCAGGTTCCCCACTGAGCAGAAAGCCAGATGCAGGGCTCTCCCAGGACCCTGGGATCATGACCTAAGCTGAAGGCAGAGGCTTTAACCCACTGAGCCACCCAGGCGCCCCACTCTTGATTATTTAGAAACTTAAATATTTTATTTTGAAAAATGAGATTTTTAAAGGAAATGGTTTAAATTACTGTATTTTATGAGTACATAAATGTACATTAGATACTAAGGAAGTAAATTAAACAGGATAAAATTTCAATGGTAGACTTAATGGTTTGATGGCATGTAAAACTTTGAAACACCAATTATCTATGTACTGGATTTAGGCTCATAACATGATTTAATACAAGGACTGAATTTTCCTCTATTTCAATGTGAAAAACTAAGTATTCCATATTTGGTTATTTATGCTATTGTCATTTCTCCCGTATCATTGCTTATTAGAAAATGACACTCAATTTGCATTTAAAAATTTTAAGACTGATTTTCGCTAAGTATGAGACATCTGCAGACTCTCTGCTGAGACTTTCAGTACTGCAAACAATCAGAGTAGACATATTCTACATCTGTCATCCTTTATAATCTAAACTGCTGCAAGAAAGAAAATGCATTTCTATTTCATAATGAAAAGGAAGTGTCTGAATGTCAACTAGTACACACAAAAGATTGCTATCTGAGTTGCTAAGCTTGGATTGTTTGACATTAAATGTTTTAGCAGCTAATTCTTATGAATTATTGATGTTCTCATCATTTAGCAAATGGATCACATCACTATAGTAATTAGCACCCTGCCTCTTCTGCTTATTATACTTAATGTGTCATGAAAGAGCTTGGTTTAGGACTTTTTAAAAAAAGATGAGATTTGTTATATTTCATTCCTAAACAGAAGATACTCAATTTAGGTCTTAGGGATAATATTCAACAGGTTAATGTTATCAATGGTATATGTATGTAGTTACTGTTTTTCTTTCAAATATTGCTTTGGAAGAGTAATAGTAATCTATTAATTTGGGGAGATTCAACTTTAACATGTTCCCAAGTTAGCAAAAATCACATCACTTCTAATCATGCAATTGATTTTAGTAAGGCAGAAGAAAATTATTTTCAAAAACAGTTACTACTCTATAACCAGGTTTATATCTATCATTATTCTTTATTACTGATAGTTATAATTGAAAATATTATACTTTAAAAATATCTTTAACAATTTTCTCTTAAATAAATGTTAAATACCTAAAGATAATAATATGTATTATGGATAGGATTCTTTATTTTTGGTTTTTATCCCTAATTTGTAAAGTAGCAATACTATCAGGATTTCAAGCATCATTGTTATTCAGATTACATTTAAGAGTTTTCAAGAAGAGAATAATATAGTCTATAGGGATTTATTAGTCTTACAGTAATTCTAATAAACAAGGTCCATTTTGTTATAAAATTTCTTAATGTACTTATTTTTGCAAAACAATTCACTTTTTTCAAAAGTCTAGTATCCCTACCAGCCAAGTGATTTGGCTTCACACATCCTCTATTAGGAAACTCATTTAATTTGGGAAGAAAAAGCATGTCAGCTGCTCTTATACCTTGCCTAACTGAATATCAAAATTGAAGGTCCAGGATTTCTCACAAATAGCTCTCCAGCAGTTTGCTCATTTGTACTGGCAATAGAATTGTTTCTAATTTTCAGCCAAGTGATTCCATGTTTTTTGAGGTCCTGGGGTTTTAACAATGTGATGAAACAAAAACCAATAAGTATACAGAAAAAATATCTCTGTATTACCTATTTACTTTTGACTGTCCATAAAATGATGAAAATTGCATTTGCTTTCTATAGTTCCCAGGAACTGGGCTGTCAGAACAATAAGAATTGTATAATAAGGAAGTAGTTTTATTGACTAATACTAATTATATCCTTAATAGATTGAGAGACTATGTGTACCTGTAGGAGAGTATTGCATAGAAATTGCCTTTGCCCTATAAAGTTTGAAATTTAAGGCAGCCAAAGTTAATCCTGGTAATCACAAAAGATACATACAAATCATGAATACAAATGATGAGCAAAAAACTAAGGCAAGGTAAAACATGAAGTGGGAAAATTGCAAGGTTTTTTTTTATGGATTAATGGTAAGTGCCTTATAAAATTGAAAGCTGTGAATATGAGTTCTGAAACTACAGTTGTATGTTATTTTTCTTTTCAAAAAGTACTCAGTTATACTATTCAATACTCTTTGATTTCCCTTGAGACCTCTTTTACATCTACCCTAGAACACACCTCAGACCTGGAATTATCAGGTCTCTGACTCTCTCAAGGAAGATAGCTTGTGACTGCACAAAAATAATTCTGCATCACAGTTTGGTATGAAACCTTTAGGCTAGTTAATCTCTTCTGGAACTTAAAACATGAGCAGATTCACCTGAACTCTATTCAATGAACAAGAACAGGTAAATATGGCTAGAGCAGAGGCAATCAGGAGTAAAGTAGATAAATAATGAAAGATAGCCAGGGTTCTGTATCCATGGGACAACTTCAAGGTAAGGGGTTGACTAAACAGATTTGGATTGATCCACTGGCCTCAAGCATTTATACAAATATTCCTTTTTTTTTTTT
>ML105549.1:0-94582 GCA_003697995.1 Taxidea taxus jeffersonii | reverse complement strand
TTTTTTTTTTTTAATCACTTGAGCTGATGAGGTTTAGCTCCTCCAAAAATTGATGATACTCTAAGTATTTAAAAGTGAAATCTTTACTAGGAGAGTTTCCTGATAGAGTAGCAAACAATGAAAATGATCAAGAGTGGTACTATAATGTTCTGGGCTCACCTCTGCTGGATTTATATCCTATTTTCTCCTTAATTCTATAGGATTGCCACTGAGTCTGGCTTTTTAACTCCTCTTTGACACAAAATACAAGACAAAATAGCAGGAAACATCAAGGTAACATGAACATACAGGTCAAAATAACTAGATTTCTCAAAATAAAAACAAAACACTGCACAACATATACCAGCTGAAGCAGAGTTACTGAAAGAAAAAAATAATTAAAAAGCCAAAATGTACACAAAATGTCAAGGAGTATATTAACAATATGAAATAACACAAGAAATGATAATAAGGGGCCAAGTGAGACTTGATTGGCCAGTAAGATGGAGCGCTACAGCATCCCAACACACATCTCCCCCTGAAAAACTACAAACTGATAAGAAATGCTGTGGAGTACAAGAGAGGAATAACAGAAACCCTGTGAAGCTCAAAAACTAGGATGGCACCATAGAAAAGTATAGGAAGAATTTTATCTGTCTCACCTCATCCCCCAGTCCTAAGCAGCTCAGCATCAGTTGGGATCCCTTCAGAGGATTTTATCCTATGGCGACAGGGAGAACAGAAGAATCCCAGAAAGATTCACATCAGTGGATGTGTGCAGTCTTTGTTACAGAGGACTCCCATAGTCTTCACCAGTGCTAATCACAGCAGCAGAGAGCTGCCAAGAGTCACTGCCACTGAATCTTCTCTGCAAAGATGGAGCTATCACCACAGTGAGACCTACCTCTGGGTGCTCCAGTCACTGGAGTCATTGTTCCCTGTCTTTGGAATCAGGAAGCCCCAGTTACTCACTATCTATAGTACCAGAGCTATTACTATTCTGAATCCCAAGTCTCACCTTTGGATCCAATATTGCAAGGCCACACTACTGCTGCTATGTACACTTTCCCTGCATTGCTGTTCAGGGTTTTGGCCCATCATTATTGGGGTCATGGAACCAAAGCTCTGCATCCCACCCTCTAGTTCCTAACATATGTATTTAATGGGCAATGACTGCTGCTGTTCTGCTACTGACCCATAGGGAATTAGCAGAGTTGGGACATTGACTCATCATCTTCTAAATATGTTGTTATGCACCTGGACCACTAGTACCAATCACCACCATATTCCATCATATCAGGGTTTGCACTGTTACTCCATCCCTCCCTTAACTGAGTCCCTGATGGAGCCCCAGAAACCCATGCCCTGGTTCCTTGGGAAATTCACACATGCTTATACTCCTGATGTAAGCACAACTGCTGCAGCAAGTGCACCCATGATGAAGGTCCTAGGTACTGTGTTAGTTCCACATGTTCCTGATTCCAGGACTCTGCCACTACAGCCACTCTAGATGTCAGTACACTAGACCCAGAATCAAGAGGCTAGAAGTTTCTCCAAAGTGTAAATAAGAACAAAAGAAGCCCAACACTCCCTGCCTTTGGGGAACTAAATAGTCCTGGCCAGCGCTGCCACACCCAAGGACTTCACCATTCCTGTTCACAGAAAAGCATTATAGTCTCTGCCAACATTGAAGTTAGTTGGTGGAGATGCATAGACATATGATGCTGTGGTAAAACAGAAATTAGAGATGTTACACCTCATCCAGCTAATTCCCTCACGTATATCCTTTCCCCAATAAAGTCCATCTTTAAGACTGGAAGATAGGGCTGATCTCTCAAATGCATAGACATCAACTCAAAACCATCACAAACACATGCACAAAAAAGCAAAGAAACATGACTCCACCAAAGAAACACAGTAATTTTCCAGTAACTGACTGCAAAGAAAAGACGATCTGGGAATGTACTGAAAAAGAATTCAAAATAATTATTTTAAGAAAGCACAGTAGTACTTAAGATAATGCAAACAGACAATTCAGCAAACTCATGAAAGCAATGTATGAATGAAACGAGAAGTTAAAGATACAGAAATTGCAAAACAATCCAAAAGATCTGGAGCTGAAGAATACAACAAATAAAATGAAAACGCAATAAAGAGCTGCAATGACAAATTCAATCAATCAAATAATCTGTGAACATTAAGACAAATCTCTAGATATTTTACAATCAGTGGTGAAAAAAAGAAGAAAAATTAAACATGAATAAAGCTTACATAAATGATCAGATATCATGAAATGAATATTCACACTATGGAAATTGAGAAGGCGAGGACAGAGAGAAAAGGACAGAGAACTTAAAGACATTATGGCTGAGAACTTCCTAAATCTAAGGAGTATGAACTTCCAAGGTACATGAACCTCAAAATGCCCCAAAGAGATTTGATCCAAAGAATCTTTACTGAAACACATTATAATCAAATTCTCAAAAAAAAATTTTTTTTTTGAGATTAGCAAGAGGAAAAAGGACTTATTACATATAAGGAAACACCAGTTAGGCTATTAGTGGATCTTTCAGCAGAAATTTGCAGACCATGTGAGTGGGATGATATTCAAAGTACTCAAATTAAAAACAGGCAAGCAAGAATACTTTACCAGGCAAAGATTCCCTTCAAAAATGGAGACCTAAAGACTTTCTCAAACAAAAGCTGAGAAAATTTATTAGCATTCAGCCTGCCTTACAATAAATGCTAGAAGACATTCTTTAAGCTGAAATAAAAAGATGCTGATTAGTAACATGAAAACATATAAGATTATAAAATTAACCAGTAAAGATAAATTTATACTCGAATTAAAAATACTCTAATACTTTAATTGTATGTGTAAATCACTTTTAAATCTAACACATAGGTTAAAAAGCAGAAGTGTTATTAGCCATAGCTATATTTTTAAAATAAATATCATATAGAAAATGCAAATTGTGATAACATAAAGTGTAAAAGGGGCAACTATATGTATAGAAAAATGTTGTGCAAATGAAGTTAAGTTGTTATTAGATTAAAATATGCTATTATAATATATATTATAAAAACTTAATGATAATCAGAAAGCAGAGATACACAAGTTTGTAATAGATACACAAATGATAACATTAAAAGAATCAAAGACTACCTCTACAAAAAATTTACTAATCCACAAAGCAAGAGAGGAACAAATGAACAAAGGAATTACAAAACAACAAAAAGGCAACTAACAAAATGACAATAGTAAGTCTTTACCTATAAACAATTATTCTACATGTAAATGGTTAAATTCTCCACTTAAACACAAAGAGCAGCTGAGCAGATTAAATAAGAACAAGAACAACAACAACAACTGCAATAACTACAACTACAACTGCAACTACATGGTGCCTGCAAGAGACTCACTTAAGGTTTTAAGGACAATCATAGGTTGAAAGTGAAAGAATTGAAAAATAAATTCCATGCAAGTGAAAATAATAGAAAACAGACATAGCTATACTTCTACTAGACAAAATAAATTTTGAATTAAATGTAACCAGAGACAAGGAAGATAATGATATAATGATAAAAGAGGTGAATTAATCAAGAGGTTGTAATAATCATACACACAGCCAACATCAGAGTACCTAATATATTAGCCAAATGCTAACAGAAATGAAGGGAGAAATAGACATTATATTAAAAGCAAATGACTTCAATATCCCATTTTCAACAAAGGACAGATGATCCAGACAGAAAAGTCAGTAAGAAAATAGACTTCATTTATACTTAAGACCAAATGGGCCTACCAGACATATACAGAACATCTCATCCAAGAACAGAAGAATACATATTCTTCTCAAGCATAGGTAGAATATTCTCCATATAGATTATAAATTAGGTCATAAAACAAGTCCTAACAATTTTAAGAATATTGTAATCACATCAAGTGTCTTCTTTGACGACAATAGCATAATAGAAATCACTAACAAGAGGAATGTTGAAAAATTCAGAAATAATACGGAAATTAAACAGCAAACATCTGAAAAAAAGTAATGTATCAAAGCAGAAATCAAGGGGAAATTAAAAAGAAAATCTTAACACCTATAAAAATGGAATCACAACATAACAAAACATCACATGCAGCAACAGCAGTTTTTATTTTATTTTATTTTATTTTTTCAGTGTTCCAAGATTCATCGTTTATGCACCACACACAATGCTCCATATAATATTTGTCTTCCTTAACACCCACCACCAGGCTTACCCAAAAGCAGTTTTAAGAGGGAATTTTATCGGGATAAACATCCACATTAAGAAAGAAAATAAATATTTCAAATAAATAATCTAGACTTATACCTCAAGGAACCAGAAAAGAAAATATGAAGAAGAAATTTAGCAAAAGGAAGGAATAAAGTTAAGAACAAAAATGGATGAAATTGAGTAATAGAATAAAGAGTGATAGAAATTATCTATGTAAGTTTGGTTGTTTGAAAAGAAAAACAGAATTGGCAAATCTATAATCAGACTATGAAAAAAAGTGACCAAAATTAGTAAAATTACAAATGAGAGAGGAGACATTATACTGTTCCACAGAAATATAAAGTATCATAAAAGACTGAATAGTTATATGCTAACAAGTTTGATAACTTAAAAAAAGATAAATTCCTAGAAACATACAGCTTTAGAAAGGTTAAATCAAGATTATAGAAAATCTGAACAGAATAATAATAAGGCAGGAATTAGAAACAGTAATCAAAAATCTCCTAACAAAAGGTCAGAACCAGATGGCTTTATAGATAAGTTATACCAGACATTTGAAGAATGAATATTAATTCTCCTCAAATCCTCCAAAATTTTGAAGAAACACTTCCAAATTCATTTTATAAGGCCACCATTATCTTAATACTGAAGCAGATAAGGTCATTACAAAAAAAATAAAACTACTATCCAATATTCTTAATGAAAACTGAAGGAAAAATCCTAAAGGGGGGGGGGGGAGAACTAACAAATGAAATTCAAGGGCACATAAAAAGTTCATACACCGGGACTCCTGGGTGGCTCAGTTGATAAAGCGGCTGCCTTCGACTCAGGTCATGATCCCAGGGTCCTGGGATGGAGTCCCACATCGGGCTCCTTGCTCAGCGGGGAGCCTGCTTCTCCCTCTGCCTCTACCTGCCACTCTGTCTGCCTGTGCTGGCTTCCGCTCTCTCTCTGACCAATAAATAAATAAAATCTTAAAAAAAAAAAAGTTTATACACCATGATCAAGTGGAATTCCTACCCAGGATACAGAGATGATTCAACAATATACGAGTCAACAAATATCATATATCACACTAACAGAATAAAGGATGTAAATATTATGATCATCTGAATACATGCATAAAAACATTTGACAAAACTCAACATTCCTTTTGATGAAAAACTCTCAACAAATTAAGTGTAGAGAAAGAAGACTTAAACTTAGTAAAAACTGTATATGACAAGTCAACATATATCCTCATACATAAGAGTAAAATGTTAAAAGTCTTTTCTCAAAGATAAGTGGTAAGGCAAGTATTCCTAGTCTTGCCATTTCTATTTAACATAGTATTGGAAATCCTAGCCAAAGCAATTAGGCAATAAAAAGAAATTAAAAGGCATCTAAGAAAGAGGGAAGAAGTAGAATTATATCTGTTTGTAGAGGACATGATCTATACATAGAAAATGTAGAAAACCATAAAGATACTACCAAAAATCTTTAAGAATAAATGATTCAATAAAATTGTAAGATGCAAAATCAATACACAAAAAATATCTTCATATATATATATACTAACAGTGATCTAAAATAGAAATTAAGAAAGCCATCCTTATTACAAAAGCATAAAAATGATAAAATATTATAAATAAACTTAACTAAGTTGGTACAAAATCTGTATATTCAGGTCTATGAAGACCTGTATTTTCAGGCTTAAAACTATGAGATTTATTTAAAACATAATAAATAACAAAAATAAATGTAATGATATCCTGTTTTCTTGGCTTAAAAGAATTAATCCTGTGAAAATCCATCATACCATTCAAAGTGATCTACAGGTTCAATGAAATTCCTATCAAAATTCCATAGGCATTTTTCAGAGAAAGAGTAAAAGGTATTTTAAAACTGGCATGGAACCACAAATGACCCAAATACCCAAAGAAATATTAAGAACAAAAAGCTAGAAGTATCATAATTCCTGATTTCAAGCTATGTTGCAAACCTATAGCAATCAAACAGTATGTTACTGCCATTAAAAAAAAAGTCACATAGAATAGTGCATTCAAATAGAGACCCAAGATATGAACCCATGCACATAAGCTCAACTAATTTTTGACAAAAGTGAGAAGAAAACACAATGCAAAAAGGATAGACTTTTTAATTAATGGTGTTGGGGAAAGTAAAAGACGTAAGCAAAAGAATGAAATTATACTTCTATCTTATACCACTCACCCAAAATTAACTTGAAATGGACCAAAGAGTTAAATGTAAGAACTGAACTCATAAAACTCATAGAAAACATAGTCATAAGATTCTTTTTCTTACTTTGGTCTCAACAATGATTTCTTAGATAAGACACAAAAAACACAGGCAACAAAAGCTAAAATAGAAAAATAGGACATCAAACTAAAGAGATTCTGCACAGCAATCAATGAATTACAAGAACACTTTATGAGATGGTAAAAATACTGCAAACCATATATCTAATAAAGGGTTAATATCTGTAATAGAAAAAGAACTGACACAGCCCAATAGAAAAATAACAAATAATGCTTTTAAAGGTGGGTAAAGAACTGGACATATTTTTTTTTCCCAAAGATGGCATTCAGATTGTTGATAAGAATATGAAAAGGTGCATACCATCAGTAATCATTGGAGAATTACAAATAAAAAATACAATGAAATACCACCTCCCATCTGTTAGAATTGTTATTGCAAAAAAATAAGACAATAAATAATAGACTGTTGTAAGATGGGGCTGCAAAGTAAGAAGGCTCTAAGATTTCCTCATCTCATGAATACAACTAGTAATTGTTAAATCACCCTAAACATCTGGGAAGTTGAGAGAAGACTGGCAATACAAACTCCACAACTAGAAGTAGAGAAGAGACCACACTGAAGCATGTAGGAGTTATGAACACATGGTTTAAGATGGAAAGAGATCATGGTCACTATGGTGGGGAGGGAGCCATGGTCATGGAGAAGGATAAGACACATTAGCACATGAGGGACCACACAGGGAAAATAGATACCCATAGTGTAAGAGGGGCCAAATTTGATGAGTTCTTACTACTAACAGAACTTATAGTTTGAAGTTTTCAAAGGTGAGCAGGCTTGACTGAGATAGCGTCAAGAGGACATTACTCTGCTCTTGGTGAGAAAGAAGGCAAACAACCCACAGACATACAATATGGAAAGAGCTATATTAAGAGCAGCTGGGACAGGGCGCCTAGGTGGCTCAGTGGGTTAATGCCTCTGCCTTCGGCTCAGGTCATGATCTCAGGGTCCTGGGATCTAGCCTCACATAGGGCTCTCTGCTCAGCAGGGAGCCTACTTCCTCCTCTATCTCTGCCTGCCTCTCTGCCTGATTGTGATCTCTGTCTGTCAAATAAGTAAATAAAATCTTTAAAAAAAAAAAGAGCAGCTGAGGAATAGGGTGGGCAGTTAATTGCTCACTTTCAAGGATGACCCAGAGGGAGAGCATTCGAATCCACAGAGAGACTCCTCTTGGAATCAACCATTTCCTTCAGGCACACCTCAGCAAAAGCATAGAGCCACCTGTTGGAACTGGCACAGCCAATACTTGCTACCTATTGTGTTTACATCAAGTCCTGCTCCTCTGCACTCTGATGGAACTTCCCCTTCCTAGTCACATTTGTCTCAGTCCCAGCAAGGTAGGTCACCTCCAGCAGATGACTGGCCCAAATCCCTGCTCAAACCATGTTTCCTAATACAGCAAATTTGCAGAGCCTTGATTCTGGAGGTGGCAATGGCAACAGGTCTCATTTCACAAACAGGCCAGTGCACATCTTGTTAAAATGTGCTATATTCAGGCTAGAGACCAAACATCGTCCCCATAGGCAAGGAAAGCCTCCACAGACAACAGGCCTGAAGGATAAAGCAAGCATGACAAAGCTGTAGAGTGCACATAACATACATTGGAGAAGCTTCCAGAAGTGCCAAGCCCTACGGAATAAGGGACCCTATGCAGCAGGGCATTATAGGACCTCTTCTTCATAAGGACATTGCCCTCAAAAATAAGATGTACTAACTTTCCTAAAACAGAGAAATAGACATATAGACTTAGACAAAATGAAAAGATAGAAATCTATCCCAAATGAAAGAAAGGGATAAGTCCACAGCCAAAGATCTAAGTGAAACATATATAAGTAACATGACTGAAAGAGATTTTAAAGTAATGATCATAAGGATATTCACTGGACTTGAGAAAAGAGTGGAAGACATGAGTGAGACTTGTAACATAGAGATAAGGAATAGCATGGCAGAGATAAAGGGCTCAATAAACAAAATGAATAACATGCTTGATAGAATAAATAGTAGAATGGAAGAAGCAGAGGAATGAATTAATGACCTAGAAGACAGAGTAATGGAAAGTGAACAAGCTGCACAAGAGAAAAAAGGAATTGTGCCAACAACCCAAGCACAGAGAGGTTGAGGGCAAGGGACACAAAAGGGAATATTTTTCATTTTTCTTTGAGGGACTCTTGAACAGCAACAGCCATGAGTTCCTCTCTCTGGAGACGAGAGGGTGGGGTGATGCCATCTTCCACATCCTCCCTTCCCAAGCCGACCAGCAGGGTTGGACTTCAGAGAGAAACACAGTGCCTCCAGTGGAGGCTGGAGTCACTTTGCCAAAACCACCCCCCTGCACCAACCCTGCAGGGCCATCTTTACTTGGGAAAGTCTGACTGTGAGCCAGTGCAGCAGGCCTCTCTCTTAGAAGACTAAAACAGGTCCTCAATATTTACCAAGTCTACTGATTATGCAGTACATTGAAGTGTCAGCATCAGTCCTGGTAGAAATAGGACAAGGATTTCTTTCTTTTCCTTCCTTTCTTTATTTTGTATTTATCTGTATTATTTAATTATTTTATTTTATTTTTTTAAATTTTTATTTATTTATTTATTGTTTTATATTTGATTTTATTTCTTCAGTGTTCCAAAATTCGTTG
This sequence comes from Taxidea taxus jeffersonii, assembly GCA_003697995.1. NCBI lineage: Eukaryota > Metazoa > Chordata > Mammalia > Carnivora > Mustelidae > Taxidea > Taxidea taxus. Next base: position 85,392 of record ML105549.1, on the reverse strand, counting down.
TTTATTTTTAAATTTTTTTCTTCGGAATCAGGCTTATAGGTTTTTGTTATTTATTGATTCATTTACTTTTTGTTTTTTTCTATCAGCCTTTTTTTTCTCCTTCTTTCTTTCTTTTTCTTTGGAATGAGGCTTGTAGTTTTTTTGTTGTTGTCTGTCTGCTTTTTTGTTCCTTTTCCTTTTCTTTGGTCAGCCTTTTTTTTTTTTTTTAATCTGATGTCTCTTAAACAAATCAAGGCATGTAGTTAAAAGTCTAAACACTCCCCATTGCAAGAAAGGAGGAACTCTGAAGAGAACTGACCTATGAGAAAAAGCAGCCAAAATAAAACAGCAAAGTACTCCATAAACACTTCCTTAAGTGCTAGGCCCTGGATAATGTATTACTGATTCTTAATATAGTATTATTTTCAGGAACAGGAAACATAACAAGCTTTCATAACCCACAAAAGAGAGAAACCTAGACATAATGACAAGAGAGGAATTCTCCCCAAAGAAAGATCAAGAAAAAATCACAGCCAAGGATTTGCTCAAAATATATATAAGCAATATATCTGAACAAGAACTTAAAGCAGTCATAAGAAGACTATCTGGGTTTGAAAGAATGATAGAAGGATACCAGAAAAGTCTGGGCTGCAGAGATAAAAGACCTAAAAACTAGTCAGGCCAAAATAAAATGTTGTAACTGAGATGCAAAACTGACTAGATGTAATCACAAGAAGGATGGAAGGTGCAGAGGAACAAAGATATAAAAGATAAATATAGAAGCTGAAAAGAGGAAAAGAAAACTGTAAGATCAAAAATATAGATTTAGCAAACTTGGTGATTCTACAAAATGAAATAATATCCGTATCATAGGAGTCCCAGAAGAAGAAGAGTGGGGAAAAGGGGACAAAAGTTGTATTTGAACACATTATAGTTGAGAACATACCTAATCTGGAGAAGGAAACAGATATTCAAGTCCGAGAGGCACAGAGAACTCCCCTCAAATCAACAAAAACATGTCAACATCCAGATATATCATAGTGCAACTTGTAAAATATGATAAAGAGAACTATGAAGGAAGATAACAAAAAAAATGTTCTTATCCTAAAATGGCAGACACTTAAAGTTAGCAGCAGATCTGTACACAGTAAAGAGTGGCATGAGATGTTCAATACGCTAAATGGGAAAAATATGCAGCCCAGAATACTATATCCAACAAGGCTGCCATTCAGAATAGAAGAAGAAATAATTTCCAAAACAAGTAAAAACAAAAGAAGTTTGTAAACACTGAATCAGCTCTGCAAGAAATATTAAAAAAGATTCATTCAGTGGAGAGAGAGACCAAAAACAAAAACAAAAACATAAAAACAAAGACTGAATGAAACAGACACAATCTACAGGAACATTGACTTTATGGGCAATACAATGAAAGTAAATTCATATCTATCAATAATTCCTCTGAAGGTAAATGCTCCAATCAAAAGACACAGGGTATCAGAGTGGGTTGAAAAAAAAAAAAAAGACCCACTGACATCTTGTTTTAGAAGAGACTCATTTTAAACCCAAAGACACCTCTAGATTGAAAGTAAGAAGATGAAGAACCATCTATCATGCTAATGAACACCAAAAGAAAGCTGGAGTAGCCATACTTATATCAAACAAACTGGATTTTAAACCAAAGACAGTAATAAGAGATGAAGAAGGCCAATATATCAAAATAAATGGGTCTATCCTCTAAGGGAAGATAAAACAATTGTATATATTTATGCCCCCAACTTGAAAGCAATCAAATATATAAATCAATTAATAACAAACTTAAAGAAACTCACTGATAATAATACAATGATAGTAGGGGACTTTAATACCTCACTCACTGAAATGGACAGATCATCTAAGCAGATCAACAAGGAAACAAGAGCTTTGAATGACACACTAGACCAGATAGACTTAGCAGACATATTCAGAGTTTTTCATACTGAAGCAGCAGAATACATCTCCTTTTTTGAGTGCACATGGAACATTCTACAGAATAGATCACATATTGGGTCACAAATCAGGCCTCAATCAGAACAAAAAGATCACACCATGCATGCTTTCAGACCACAATGCTATGAAACTTGAAGTCAACCACAAGAAAAAATTTGGAAGGACCACAAATATATGGAGGTTAAAGAACATCCTACTAAAGAATGAATGGAAATTAAAGAGAAAATTAAAGAAAAAAAAAAACAAAAAAACTGGAAGCAAATGACAATGAAACCACAACAGTCCCAAATCTTTGGGATCTAGCAAAGACAGTCCTAAGAGGGAAGTATATAACAATACATGCCTTCTTCAAGGAGTAACAAAAGTCTCAAATACACAACCTGAAGGGGCTGGAAAAAGAGTAGCAAATGAAGCCTAAAATCAATAAGGGAATTAATTAAGATTAAATCAGAAATAAAATATATAAAATTTTAAAATAGAACAGATCAACAAAACTAGGAACTGCTTCTTTGAAAGAATTAACAAAATGATAAAACCCTGGCCAGATTTATCAAAAAGAAAAGAGAAAGGACCTAAATAAAATCACAGATGAAGGAAGAGAGATCACAACCAATACTGAAGAAATACAGTAGGAGAATGTAGGGAAAAATCAATTGGGAGAAGTTAGAGGGGGAGGAAAACCATGAGATATTATGGAGTTGAGGAAACAAACTGAGGGTTTTAGAAGGGAAGAGGGTAGGGGGATGGGTTATATGCAAACAATGAATCATGGAACACTAAACCAAAAATTAATGATGTGCTTTATGGTGACTATCATAATAAAAAATTAAAAATAAAATAAATAAAATCATCAATATAATTTTTTAAAAAGTAAAATTACAAGAACATATTATGAGCAATATATGCCAATAAATAAGACAATCTGGAAGAAATGGATGCAATCCTAGAAACATTCAAACTACCAAAACTGAAACAGGAAGAAATAGAAATCTGAATAGACCCATAACCAGCAAAGAAATTGAATCAGTAATCAAAAATGTCCTAACAAACAAGAGTCTTGGGCTAAATGGCTCCCCAGGGGAATTCTACCAAACATTTCAAGGAGAATTAATACTATTATTTTGAAGCTGTTTAAAAAAAATAGGAATGGAAGGAAAACCCAAACTCTTTCTATAAGGCCATAATTACATTGATGCTAGAACCAAATAAAGATCCCATTAAAAAGGAGAATAACAGATCATTATCCCTGATGAAAATGAAAACATGCATAAATTCTCAATAAGATATTAACTAATGTAATTCAACAGTACATTAAAAAGATTATTCACCATGACCAAGTTTGATTTATTCCTGGGCTTCAGGGATGGTTCAATATCTACAAATTAATCAACATGATACACCACATTAATAAAAGAAAGGATAATAACCATAATATCCTCTCAATAGATGCAGAAAAAACATTGGACACAATACAACATCCTTTCATAATAAAAACCTTCAAGAAAGTAGGAATAGAAGGAACACACCTCGCCATCATAAAGGCCATATACAAAAGACCCACAGCAAATATTCTCCTCAATAAGAAAAAAATTATAGCTTTTTCCTTAAGGTCAGGGGTACAACAGGGATGTCCACTCTCACCACTGCTGTTCAACATAGTATTGGAAGTCCTAGCCTCAGCAGACAAACAAACACACAAACAAACAAAGACATCCAAATTGGCAAGGGAGAAATCAAATGTTCACTCTTCACAGAATACATAATACTGTATGTAGAAAATCTGAAAAATTTGAAAGTCTCTACCAAAAAATATATATACATATATATATGATTGCTACATGGATTCAGTAAAGTTGTGGGATACAAAATCAATGTACAGAAATCTGCTGTATTTCTCTACACAAATAATGAAGCAACAGAAAGAGAAATCAAGGAATCATTCCCATTTAAAATCAGAAATCATAAGATACCTAAGGATCTGGTGCCTGCTTGGCTCAGTCATTATGAAGCTGCTTTCAGCTCAGGTCATGATCCCAGGGTCCTGTGATTGAGGCCAGCATTGGGCTCCTTGCTCAGCAGGAAGCCTGCTTCTCCCTCTGCCACTCCCCCTGCTGTGTCTCTCTCTGTCAAATAAATGGATAAAATCTTTCTTTTTTTTTTAATGAAGAAAGTGCTGTTAACTGAGGAAGAAAGGAGTTTCTTTTTTTTTTAATAAAGATTTATATTTATTTATTTGACAGACAGAGATCACAAGTAGGCAGAGAGGCAGGCAGAGAGAGAGGAGGAAGCAGGCTTCCTGCTGAGTAGAGAGTCCGATGTGGGGCTCAATCCCAGGACTCCAGGATCATTACCTGAGCCAAAGGCAGAGGCTTTAACCCACTGAGCCACCCAGGTGCCCCAAATGGGTAAAATATTTTAAAAGAAAAAAAAAGATACCTAGGAATAAACCCAGCTAAAGAGGTAAAAGATCTGTACTTTAAAACTGTAGAACACTTATGAAAGAAATTGAAAAAGACATAAAGTGGGAAAACATTCCATGCTCATGGATGGGAAGAATATTTTAAAAATATCTATGCTACCCAAAGTGTCTACACATGCACTGATATCCCTATCAAAATAAAACCTGTATTTTTCAAAAAGCTGAGGTAAACAATTCTAAAATTTGTATGGAACCAGAAAAGATTCTGAATACCTAAAGTATTGTTGAAAAAGAGAACTGAAGTGGGAGGCATCACAATTCCAGATTTCAAGCTGTATTACAAAGCTATAACCATCAAGACAATGGTACTGACACAAAAATAGACACATAAATCAATGAAACAGAATAGAGACCCAGAAATGGACCCAGAACTATATGGTCAAGTAGTCTTCAACAAAGCACAAAGGAATATCCAATTGAATAAAAGACAAACTCCTCAACAAATGGTGTTGGGAAAAATGGACAGCAACATGAAGAATAATGAAGTCAGACCACTTTCTTACACCATATACAAAAATAAATTCAAAACGGATAGAAAACTTAAATGTGAGACATGAAACATCAAAATCCTAGAGTAGAACATAGGCAGTAACTCCTTTGATCTCACCTGCAGCCACTCTTTACTAGACTCCTCTCTGGAGGTAAGAGAATCAAAACCAAAAATGAACTATTGTGATCTCATCAAAATAAAAAACTTCTGCTTGGTGAAGGTAACAATGAGCAAAAGTAAAAGGCAACTAATGCAATGGGAGAAGATATTTGAAAATGGCATATTGGATAAAGGATTAATATCCAACATCTATAAGGAACTTCTCAAACACACTCTGAGAAAAATAATCCAGTTAGAAAATGGACAGAAGACATAAATAATCACTTTTTCAAAGAAGATGTTGAGCTTGTTAACAGCCACATGAAAAGATGCTGAACATAACTCATCATCGGGGAAATACAAATCAAAACCATAATGAGATGCTACCTCATACCTGTCAGAATGGCTAAAATTAACAACTCAGGAGACAACAGATGTTGGCCAAAATGTGAAGAAGGGGAATGATATTTTATTGCTGGTGGGAATGCAAATTGGTGCAGTCACTCTGGATAACAGTATGGACGCTGCTCAAAATTTAAAAATAAAACAGTCCTATGACCCAGCAAGTGCGGTACTATGTATTTATCCAAAGGATATAAAAATGCCAATTCAAAGGGACAAATGCACCCTAATGTTTACAGCAGCCTTATCAACAATAGTCAATCTATGGAAAGAGCCCAAATGTTATTGATGAAAGGATAAAAAAGATATGTATGAATATATATATGAATATATATTCATATATATATGTACGTATACATATGTGCATATATATGAATATATATGTATGAATATTACTTAGCCAAAAAAAAGAATGATGCCATTTGCAGCAACATGGATGAAACAAGAGTGTATAATGCTAAACAAAATAATTCAGAGAAATAAAATTATTATTTCATTCTTATGTGGAATTTAAGAAGCAAAACAGGTGAACATAGGGGGAGGGAAGGAAACATAAAATAAGATAAGAACAGAGAGGAAAGCAAACCATAGTTGAGTCTTAACTATATAGAACAAACAGGATTGCTGGAGAGGAGGTATGTGGGAGGATGGGCTAAGTGGATGATGGGTGTTAGGAAGGCACTTTTTGGGAGAAGCAGTGTTATATGTAAGTGATGAATAACTAAATTCTACTCATAAAACCAATACTACAGTATATGTTAACTCATTTCATTCTATCTATTTTTATATTTTTCAATGTTCCAAGATTCATTCTTTATGTACCACACCCAGTGCTCCATGCAATACATGCCCTCCTTAATACCCACCACCAGGCTCACCCATCCTCCCCTCCCCTCTAAAACACTTAGTTTATTTCCCAGAGTCCACGGTCTCTCATCATTTATCTGTCCCTCCAGTGTCCCCCAATTCGCTTTTCCTTTCCTTCTCCTAATGTCCTCTGTGTTGTTCCTTATGCTCCACAAGTAAGTGAAACCATATGATAATTGACTCTCTCTGCTAGACTTATTTCACTCAGCATAATCTCCTCCAGTCTGATCCATGTTGATACAAAAGTTGGGTATTCATCCTTTCTGATGCAGGCATAATGTTCCATTGTATATATGGACCATATCTTCTTTATCCATTCATCTGTTGAAGGGAATCTTGTCTCTTTCCATAGTTTGGCTATTGTGGACATTGCTGATATGAACATTGAGGTACATGTGGCTTTTCTTTTCACTACATCTGTATCTTTGGGATAAAAACCTAGTAGTGCAATTGCAGGGTCATAGGGTAGCTCTATTTTTTTTAATTTTTGTGGAATCTCCACACTGTTTTCCAAAGTGGATACACCAACTTGCATTCCCACCAAAATATGTTTCAATTTTTTTACAACTTGTAGGTAAAGGCAACAAATATAAAATAAACCAGATAAAGTAATGCTAAAAATAACTAATAAATTAAAATAATATATACTTGAAAGTCTTCTTTCAGATGACTGTGGGGATAAGAGCAGTTGAATAGTTTGCAACCTAATGGAATCAATAAAATAAAATATATACATAAAGAAAGACCTTCCAAAGCTAAAGAGAAACAAAGACTATTAGTATGAAATGAGTGGAAAATAAGTTTAGGAGAAAAATAAAACCTGTTCCCATGACTTAAAGACATTTCTTTGACAGAGATGAAATTTGAGCTAGAATCTGGAGATTTGGATAGGCTGAGAAAGAAGAGCACATCACTAACTGGCCTGTATTATGTGTCTGCTACTTTACACACTTTATATAATTTAATCCTACCACAAGCCCATTAACTGAGGCCCAGACAATTTAGGTAAAGAGGCATCTTTCACACAGCTGTTCCACAGGTGTTTCACACCTGTTTGCAGAGTCTTTATCTAGATTCAGATATTGACCCTCAAATCAATATGCTTTCCATCATTCAGTGTTGGGAAACACATCTAGGGATAGGCATATGAGAGTAGCAAAATTGGGGGAAGGGATGAGATACACAGTATTAAAGCATCCAGGGTTTGTCCAAAGTAGTCTGACTCGATCATATGGTTGGTTTGGGAGGAAAAGGCTAGAAGAAGCCAAAAGATAAATGGAAGATGAAGCTATAATGGTGGAACTTGGCTTAGGCATAATTGCGAACAATCAATGGCCAAAGAAATGAAATTATAAAAACATCAGTTTAAGAAGATTAATGATAATAAGCATAAGGGATTGAATAGATAATAAAGGTAAACAGATCTATTAATTATGGAAACAAGGAAGCAAAATCTGACAGAAGTTTGGAAACATTTTCCAAGAATATCAGGATCTGAAGTATCAAAAATAAAGGAAAAATATTTATGTTCAATTGACTAGAGTGTTTTTATTTTTAGGTTGGATAATTACCTTGGAAGCACTTCAAAAAGCAATTGTGTCGCTTCCGTCTTATGATCATAGCAAATACAAAACAGTATAAACAAAATACTGTTTTATAAATCTCCAATTTTTGGACAGGCAATAGAAAATTAATTAAGGATACATACATGGAAAATAAAAGTAATCTTACTTATTTTAATATTTTTACAATGTTTAACCTCTTTGCCAATATTACAAATGTCACTTTATTTAATTCTCACAATTCCATGAGTCTGAGTATATACTATTGATATAAATTTAACAGAGAAATAAACAAGTGCAGATAGATTAAATAATGCATCCAAGGTAATACACAGTGGATAATAGACCTGTGCTTTGAACCCAGGTAGTAAAGTTCCCAAGACTAGATTCTTAACACCATTTTACTAAGTTGACTCCTTATTTCTCCTAGCTTAAATGATGGATACAATAACATGACAAGCATATTTTAATTATTTCCAGTCATTATAATTTCTTTTTTAGGAAATATAAGTGCAGTAAATAAAAATATTTTTTCTGTAAATTCCATACATGACGTTTTTATGTTGTGGTCATAAATATAATTTTTCCATATTCCAAATTTCTTAATTTTAAGAAAATATAGATAAGAGGCCAAATTATAGAGGTTGCACAAGCCCAGTCAAAACTATATGGAAGGAGGGAATGAGGTTAAATGCAAATAAATTCAAATTGACACATTTGGGGTATCTATTATGTGAAGATATTATGACTATTGTGTAATACATATACAATTAGTCTGTGTTCAAGAAGATGACAATATAGTGGTAGACAAATAATGATACAGATAATGATTCTGATAATGAGTGCCATTAAGGCGTATAAACACAATCATAAGTGAAATGAGGAAAATACCAAATTCAGGGGAAAGAATCAGAAATCACTCTCAGAAGATATTTTCTAATGCTAACTTCAAGAAATTAATAGAATTTTTTTGTAAAGACTTTATTTATCTATTTGATATAGAGAGAGAGCCAGAGAGCACAAGCATAGGGAATGGCAGAGGGAGAAAGAGAAGCAAGCTTGATCCCAGGACCCTTGGATCATGACCTGAGCTGCAGGCAGAGGCTTAACCAACTGAGCTACACAGGCGCTCTAAGAAATGAGTAGAATTTTTAACAAGTTTAAAATAATAGAAATATTTATCTAAAGAGAAACAAAAGTATGGGCTGTAATAGTAGATCAAGACATAGGGGGTAATGCTTTCAGGCATACTGACTTGGAGTGTAGCAAAAATATTAGAGGACCTTCTACATCCCATATGGTACTAGCAAAATAAAGACCATCAGTGGTTAGACTATTTTCTACCTCAATACATATGCCTCAGACTTACTAGGACATACTAAATTTGAAACCCTGATGAAAGGAGTCAAAATACAAGAGGTAGAATATATTAAAAAAGTACTTGATAAATCAAAATATGGAAGCCCTAAATAGTTTGGAAAATATTTCTTCCTATCATAAAAACAGGCCACAAAATTAAGGTTTCAGTGAATTTGATAAAATACATTTGGGGTAACTCATTATTTTCAGCTAGCCAGTGAGAAATGATAAATTGAAAACCCACCCTCAAGCAGTATAGAGGTTTAAGGACTCTTACTCTGAGGGATGGGATATAGAATAAAAGCTGAACACACAGATTGCTGAATAGCAATGAATTATCAGCCGAGATTAGGTAATATGAATTGCAAATATATATGCTAAAGATTGCAATACTGCCCAGGAAACTTCAGGAGCCTGATATAGAAGTACAGAAATGTGCAGTGAGTTTCTTTCTTTCTTTCTTTTAAGATTCTATTTATTTATTTGGCAGACAGAGATCACAAGTAGGCAGGGAAGCAGGCAGAGAGAGAGAGAGGAGGAAGCAGGCTCCCAGCCGAGCAGAGATCCCTATGCGGGGCTCCATCCCAGGACCCTGAGATCATGACCTGAGCTGAAGGGCTTTAACCCACTGAGCCACCCAGGAGCCCGTGAGTTTCTTTCTTGATCTACCGACTGTAAAGTTAATTAGACCAAATCAGTCAATATTTAAAAGTATTTTTTCATTCTTAATTTTCCCCCAATATGTTATACCTATTAATGATAGAGAAGAATTAAAATACCAACCACCATTAGAATTTGCTATTTATTTTTCTTTTTTTTAATTTTTTTTTAAGATTTATATATTTATTAGAGAGAGAGAGAGAGCGCGCGAGCACAGGCAGACAGAGAGGCAGGCAGAGAGGGGAGGGGAGAAGCAGGCTCCCCACCAAGCAGAGAGCCCGATGTGGGACTCGATCCCAGGATGCTGGGATCATGACCTGAGCCGAAGGCAGCGGCTCAATCCACTGAGCCACCCAGGCATCCTTGCTATTTATTTTTCACTTTGGCTAATTTTGGGTTTAGGATTTTTGAACAATTTAGAGCATGGAAGGATATATAAGTATATGACCCAGGACAGGAGGTTAAGATATAAAGATTTAAAACAATATGCTCAGAAGGCATAATAATTTGGAACATAGCAAAATGTTATATATAACATCCTAATAAAGTGTGAGGGGCACCTGGGTGGCTCAGTGGGTTAAGCCTATGGCTTTGGCTCAGATCATGGTCCCAGGGTCTTGGGGGTGAGCCCCACATTGGGCTCTCTTGTCAGCAGGGAGCCTGCTTCCTCCTGTCTCTCTGCCTGTTGCTCTTCCTACTTGTGATCTCTCTCTTTCTGTGTCAAATAAATAAATAAAATCTTTTAAAAAAAAGTTTAAGACATCTGTACTGAACAGGAAATAATAAAAAAAACTTACAGAGCCTTATTTTTGTTTTTCATTTTGTTTTCTTGTTTTTAGGGTTGCTATGTCTTCTTAACTAATTGATGTATTGATTATTATGAAATATCCTCCTTTATCCCTGGTGAAATTCCTTATGCTGTATTCTATTTTCCCTGATATTAATTATATCTTCTTGCCTTTTTTTTTTTTGCTTTTAGTGTCTTTATATACAAGGTATAGTTTTACAGATGTCATATAAATAAATGTCATAATTTCTAATTATATGACAATCTCTGCTTTTAATTAGAAGGCTGAAAATATTTAATGTAATTTTCGATATAGCTGGATTTTTAAAATCTAACTTTAATTAGCCAACACATAGTAAATAATTAGTTTCAGATATAGAGTTCAGTAGTTCATGAAATGCATATTATACCCAATGCTCATAATGCCCATCACCCAAATACCACCCCCCACCTCCCCTCCAGTAACCCTCAGTTTGTTTCATGTACTTAAGAGTCTCTCATGGTTTTTTATCCCTCTCTGATGACTTCTCATTCAGTTTTCCCTCCCTTTTCATATGATCCTCTGTGCTGTTTCTTACATTCCACATATGAATGAAACCATATAATTGTCTTACTCTTATTGACTTATTTAGCTCAACATAATACCCTCCAGTTCCATCCACATCACTGAAAATGATAAGTATTCATCCTTTCTGATGGCTGAGTAATATATATATATATATATCTATATATATCTTTGTATATGGTATAAGAAAATGGTCCAGTTTCATTCTTCTACATGTGGCTGTCCAATTTTCCCCAACACCAATTTTTGAAGACATTTTCTGATTATTAGAGAAAGGCTTGTGTTGCTATGTACTTCCCTCTTGGGACTGTCTTTGCTACATTCCCAAAGGTTTCAAACAGTTGTGTTTTCATTTTCATTTGTTTCAATGAATTTTTTCTTCTTTAATTTCCTGGTTGGTCCATTCTTTCTTTATTGGGATGCTCTTTAGCCTCCAAGTATTTGAGTTCCTCCAAAATTTCCTCTTGTGATTGAGTTTAAGCTTCAAAACATTGTGGTCTGAAAATGCGCAGGAATAATCCCAATCTTTGGTACCAGTTGAGGCCTGATTTGTGACCCAGCATGTGATTTATTCTGGAAAATGCTCTCTCTCTCTCTCTCTCAATCTCTCTCTCTTTTTTTCCAGATTTTATTTATTTATTTGACAGCAAGAGAGAGATCCCAGTAGACAGAGAGGCAGGCAGGGGAGGGAGAAGCAGGCTCCCTACCAAACAGAGAGCGTGACACGGGGCTCAATCCCAGGGCCCTGAGATCATGACCTGAGCCAAAGGCAGAGGCTTAACCCACTGAGCCACCCGGGTGCCCCTATTCTGGAAAATGTTCTATGTACACCCAAGAAGAATATGTATTATGTTGCCTTAGGATGTAATGTTCTGTATATATCTCTGAAGTTCATCTGGTCCAGTATGTCATTCAAAGCCCTTGTTTTCTTGTTGATCTTCTGCTTAGATGTTCTGTCCATTGCTGCAAATGGGGTGTTAAAGTCCCCTACTATCATTTTATTATCATCAATGTGATTTTTTAAAATTTTGTTATTAATTGGTTTATAAACTGGCTGATCCCAATTTAGGAGCATAAATATTAATAATTGTTAAAAGGTCTATCCAACAAGAAGATCTAAGTATGATATAATATCATTCTTCATCCTTTACTACGTCTTTGGCTTAAAATCTGATTTGTCGGGGTGCCTGGTAGCTCAGTGTGTTAAAGCCTCTGCCTTCAGCTCTGGTCATGATCCCAGGGTCCTGGATCAAGGCTCTCTGCTCAGTGGGGAGCCTGCTTCCCTTCCTCTCTCTCTGCCTGCCTCTCTGACTCCTGGTGATCGCTCTTTGACAAATAAATAAATAAAATCTTTAAAAAAAAATCTGATTTGTCTGATATAAGGATTGCTATCCCAGCTTTCTTTTGATGCTCATTAGTGTGATAAATGGTTCTCCATGCCCTCACTTACAATTATGTGTGTCTTTGGGTCTAAAATGAGTCTCTTGTAGATAGCATATGGATGGGTCTTGCTTTTTTATCTAATCTGATACACTGTGTCTTCTGATTGGAGTATTTAGTCCATTTACATTCAGAGTAACTATTGAAAGATATGAATTTAGTGCCATTGTATTACATGTAAAGCCCTTGTGTCTTTTTTTTTCTGCTCTGTTACTTTTTGGCTTTCTCTTCACTTATAGGATCCCCTTTACTATTTCTGGCAAGGCTGGTTTAGTGACCACAAATTCTTTTAGTTTCTGTTTGTCCTAGAAGCTCTTTATCTCTTCTTCCTTTCTGAATGACTGCTTTGCTGGATAAGGCATTCTTGGCTGAATGTTTTTCTCATTGAGTACACTGAATGTATCACGCTAGCCCTTTCTGAGCTACCAGGTCTCTGTGGATAGGTCTGGTACAAGTCTAATGTTTCTACCCTTGTACTTTAAGGGCCTCTTGTCTCAAGCTGATTTCAGGATTTTCTCTTTATCTCTGAAATTTAAAAGCTTCACTATTATATATCAGGGTGCTTATCTATTTTTATTGATTTTGAGAAGAGGTTCTCTCTGCCTCCTGGACTTGAATGCCTGTTTCCTTCACCAGGTTAGGGAAGTTCTCAGCCATGAACAAGCTGAACAAAAGAACAACCATATATATATATATATATATATACATATATGTATATATATAGTCTCTTCCCCCTGCCCTTTTATTTCTGAGCTCTTCAGATTTGTCTATCTGTCTAGTGTTTATTTCACTTAGGTTGTGGTTAATCTTATATATATTTATATATTATATATAAATATATATAATTAAATATATATTACAGTTATATAATATATCATAATTATATAAATCATATAAATATATATTTAATAATATATTTATTAAATATATTAATATTTAAATAATATATTTAAATATATGAATCATATGAATTAATTATATGTCATATATTTATATATAATTATATGATTTATATAATTTATGTAATTATATAAATTATATATATAATTAAACATGTATATTTAATTACACACACACATATATATGTGTATATAATTAACCACAACCTCAGTGAAATAAACACTAGACAAATAGACAAATCTGAAGAGCTCAGAAATAAAAGGGCGGGGGGAAGAGACTATAATCACAGGTGGACAAAACAGGGTGACCCATTTCATCCTGGGTGTATTTTTGTCTGTTAGAAGACACTAAATCCCAAAATTAAAAGAGAAAAAAGCTTATATACATACAATTGAATATAAAATAAAATTGAATATAGTGAAAGGAGTCCAACAATGAAGAATATATCTATAAAATACAAATGTAAGAATGAAAATTTTAAAAAGATTTAAAAACAAAGAGTTGATAAAATAAGAAACTTGCAAAATGTGGTCACTTTTCTATTTGTAGAATTGCAACAATGCTTTTCTTACATCTCAGGTTGAATTCACAGGTATTCAGAACGATTTAATAGATAACTAGCTGAATTCAAGGGATCAGATGAAACACAGGTCCCCTATTCTTCCACCATCTTCCCTCTCCTAGTTGTTACAGCTGGGTTTAATCATCCATCTTGGTATTTATTTTTAATTTGTCCCATCTGGTTTTTTTTGTTTGTTTGTTTCCTTTTTTTCTTTTTTGCCCTTTTTAAATTGAATACAGTTTCTTTTCTTTTCTTTTTTTTTTTATTTATTTGTCAGAGAGAAAGCGAGCACAGGCAGACAGAGTGGCAGGCAGAGGCAGAAGGAGAAGCAGGCTCCCTGGCGAGCAAGGAGCCCGATGTGGGACTCGATCCCAGGATGCTGGGATCATGACCTGAGTGAAGGCAGCTGCTTAACCAACTGAGCCACCCAGGGGTCCCTGAATACAGTTTCTTTTTAAGTACAGTGTATTATCTCCATCATTAGCTTGTTAGTCATATCTCTTTCTTTTGCCTTTTAGGTATTTTCTCTAGTGCTTTAAAGTATCTTATTTTAACTAATTTTATTCTGCCTTTAAATAACATTATGTTATTTCACATATATTATAAAAAATTTTAACAGTGTATTTCTACTTCCTTTTATTTTTCTTATTCTGTATGCTTGCATATTTTTTTCTTTATCCTGATTTGATTATTTTGATCACTTCTTAATTGTATATACCTTATTTTTCTTTAGTGGTTACAGCAGTGGTTAATGACAATCCTTAAGAAAATATGGAACTCATAATTAAAACATCACAAACCCATTTTTTTCTTGAAAGCATTTGGTGATTGGGGGGACTTAAATTTCACTAACATTGTGAAGTAAGAGAAACAGTAATCAAAGTGCAGGGTTTTTGAAATCGGAAAATTTAACAGGAGACATCTCATAATAAGCTGAATCCCTAAAGGTCCATTTTGAAACATGTATTATAAAAATATACTGCTTCTAATGCAGAATAAAACTACCACCCCCTCCAGAGTTAATCATTTTAAAATTTGGGGCATGCAGGGAAACTTTAATATCAAGATTTAATATTGATTAAACATTGCCTGAGATTTATCAGGTACCTGGAATAAGTAAATGGTAAGACCTTTTGTAGAAATGATTTCTTACCTTTACCTTTGGAATTACAAATAATTCCAAAAATAATTAGACCATATATAGTGCTCAGTTTAAACCACACAAGGCTGAACAAGATTGGAAGACAATATTAAAGCCAAGAACAAGGAAAACAAACAGAAAAAAAAAATATGGTAGATACAAATCAACTTTATCAGTAATCACTTTGAACATTGGTGGTCTAAATGCTCCAATAAAAAAAAAAACAAAAACAGAAATTGTCAGAGTGCATAAAAAAAGTCTGAACAATATATTGTCTATAAGAAACCCACTTTAAATATTAATACGTATAGCTTAAGAATAAGTGGGTGGGGGGAAATATACCAGGTGAACACTAACAAAAGAAAACAGGAGTAGCTATATTAGTTCCAGACAAAGCAGACTTCAAAAGCAAGTAAAGTTACTAGGGAAAGAAAAGCACCATATAATAAAAAGGGGTTAATTCTCTAAGATGTAACACTATCAACAGACCATCAAACTATACGAAGCAAAAAGTATTGAGATTGCAAAGAAAATAAGATGAAGCCACTATTATCACTGGAGACTTCAAAATTCCTCTATCAGAAATTGACAGGTCTACCAGAGAATCAGTAAGGACACAGTTGAACTCAAGATCATCATCAGTGAAAATGGATATAATTGACATCTATACACTACTTCATCTGACAGTAGCAGAATATACATTCTTCTCAAACTCACATAGGGCATTAACCATCATAGACCACATTATGGGTCATAAAACCTGCTTTAATAAAATCAAGAAAACTAGAAATCACACAGTGTCCCTTTCAGACCACAATAAAATTAAACTAGAAATTAATAATGTAAAGATATCTGAAAAATATTAATTAATGGATATTAACTTTTCTTACATCACAAGGGTCAAAGAAAAATCATAGGAAAAATTTAAAAATATTGAACTAAATCTAAAGGAGAACACAGCTTTCTGAAATTTGTGGGACACAGAAAAAAGCAGTTTGTAGAGGGAAATTTCTAGTATTGAATTCATATATTTAAGAAGAAGAAAAATCTAAAACCAATAATCTAAGTTTCTACTTTAGGAAACTCGAACAAGAGGGCACAATAAATCAAAGAAAGCAGAATAAATAAAAATTAGAGCCAAACTAATGAAATTTAATACAGGAAAATAATCGAGAAAAATCAATGAAACCAAAAGCTGGTTCTTTGAAGAGATCAATAAAATCTACAAGCTTCTTTCCGGGCTAAGAAAAAAAAAAAGGACATAAATTACTAATATCATAAACTAAATAAGGGTATTACTACAGATCCTATGGACATTCAAAGGCTAATTAATAAATACTATTAACAACTTCATGTTCACAAAGTTGAATACCTAGATGACATGCAATGTTCCTTGCAAGACACAAGTGCCAAAACTCAAATAAGAAGAAATATATAATCTGAATAGAACTATTTTTTAGAGGGTGTGTGCACATGTTTGCATGAGTGGGGAAGAAGAGGCAAAGGGAGAGAAAGAGAGAGAGAGAGAGAATCTTAAGCAGTCTCTACACCCAGCAGGAACTCAGTCTTGCAACCCCCTGATCATGATCTGAGCTGAAATAAAATGTCAGATGCTTAACCAACCTAGTCAGCTGGGCACCCCTGGATAGGCCTATATTAATGAAATTCTAACAATAATTGAACATCTTCTAAAACAGAAACCAGCGGGCACTGATGGGTTCATTGGTGATTACCAAACCAAAAATTGGTGATTTATGGAAGGAAGTATACCAATCCTCTACATTCCTTTTTAGAGAATAGAAAAAAGAAATATTTTTTAACTTGTTCTATGAACCTAGAATTATCTTAATACCCAAACCAGGCAAAGTCATTACAAAAATACTATAAGCCAATAATGCAAAAATCCTCAACAAAATAGAAAATCTGATCCAACAATGTGTAAAAAGAATAATACACCATGACCGAGGGAGTGTTATTGCAGGTATGTAGGACAGGTTCAGTTTTCAAAAATAATTAAAAATAAGTTAAAGTAATCTAGCACATCATCAGGCTAAAAAGTCACATGATCATATCAATAGATGCAGAAAAAAACATTTGGCAAACCCAACACTTATTCATCAGGGAAAAAAAAAGAGTCCATAAACTAAGAAAAAATGGAAACTTTATCAACTTGATAAAAAGATCTTTAAAAAACCAACACGTGGAGCGCCTGGGTAGCTTAGTCCATTTGGCATCCAACTCTTGGTTTCTGCTCAGGTCGTGCTTGCACTGGTCTTGAGATCAATCCCTGAGTTAGTCTCCATGCTCAGCGGGGAGTCTGCTTGAAGAGTCTCTTCTTCTGTCTTCCACTCCCAATTCATGTGCTTTTGCTCACATTCTCTCAAATAAACCTTAAAAAAAAATCCCAAAACCTAACATCATACATATCCATGAGAAAATCAAAGCTTCTCTACTGAGATCAAGTACAAGGCAAGGATATCCCTTCTCACCACTCCATTTCAATACTGTATTGCAAGATCTAGCTAGTGCAGTAAGACAAGGAAAGGAAATAAAAGGAACATGGGTTGGGAAGGAAGAAATAAAGCTGTTTTTATTCACAGAGAATATAATTGTAGAATATCTGAAAAAATGGACTAAAAACTCCTGAAACTAATATGAAACAATAACGAGGTTGCATTATACAAGATTAATGGGCAAAAAGTCATTCACTTTTCTATATAACATCAAACAAGTAGAATCTGAAATTTAAAACAATGCCATTTATACTGCTACATCTCCCAAAGTGAAATACTTAAGTATAAATTTTTAAAAATATGTACAATAGCTTTATGAAAAAAAACGATAAAGCAATATCCACAATATATCTTGCTGGAATTTTGATTAAGATTGAGTTAAATCTATAGATTAGTTGGGAAATGATATCATGACAATATTAAATTTTCACATCAATGAACATGAACTGAGTCTCTGTTTAATTCTTTCTTGTCATTCATCAGAGCTTTGGGTGATTATGAGGTATCAATGTAGTTCATCATGATTGTCATCAATGTATTACTCTGGTAGGGGACATGGGTAATGGGAGGCTATGCATATGTGGAGGAAGGGTATATAGGAAATCTAAGTACCTTCCCCTCAATTTTGCTGGAAACCAAAAACTGCTCTAAAAAAGTAAATTCATAATTAAAAATAATCATCCCACACCCCAGATAAAGAGGCAAATAAGAAAACTAGACTATATGTAACATAATAAGAAAATATAAGACAACCAAAATAGATCCTAAAGTATTAAGATTCTAAAATTATCACGTGAGGCTTTTAACCATATATAAATATTTTGTAGAAAGAGGTGAAACAAGTTTTAAGATATTTGGGGAAACAAGCCATTAAAAATAAAATTTTGATTAATCAAGAAAACAAATGATTCAGAAGTCTGCAAATGTAATAATATAGGTTTCCTTTCTCTAACTCTTTAATATATCTGAACTGAAAATTAACTTCAAAATAAAAATAAAGGACTATGCTTTCTAGTATTTGAGAAACAAAACAAAACAACAACAACAACAACAACAAACCACAACACTTAAATTGGAAGCAATTGCATGGCAACAAATCCAAACTATGAAAGACCAAGTATCTGACAAGATGTGATGTTTATGCCAAGATAAGAATGAAAGAGAAGTTACATATCCTTAGATCTCAGAATGATATTGAAATATCCCTAAAATCATGTGTTATGGTTCTGGAAGGTCCTTTAAGCGATTCTTTGATTAGAATGAAAAAAGTCTGATAATGAGAGAAGTAGAGACTATATCTGTAGAGATCAACTATGATATAAAATGGAAATAAAAGTGAAGCCAAATAGAAATCATACTGACACTTTTTTTACATTATATTTCTTTTTACATTATAGTTTACTATCTATATGCTATAGATAGCAGAGATATAGATATAGATATACTATATTTACATTATATTTCTTTTTACATTATAGTTTACTATCCAAAAATGACTCTTACTATTGTGGAATATTTTTTAAGTATTTTTTTTATTTATTTGACAGAGAAAGACACAGAGAGAAGGAATACAAGCAGGGGGAGTGGGAGAGAGAGAAGCAGGCTTCCCATAGAACAAGGAGCCTGATGCAGGGCTTGATCCCAGGACACTGGGATCATGATCTGAGCCAAAGGCAGAAGCTTAACTGACTGAGCCATGCAGGTGCCACTTGTGGAATGTTTTTTAACAAATGTTTCATTTAATTCCCATAACTGTATACAGGAAATAATATTGGTTATCTTGAATTTCTGTTACTCAATCATTTATACATATTATTTAAAATATTTATTTTAAATTATGATAATTTTAAGTATGTAAAAACATTTTCAATTACATAGATTGTTTTCTTTTCAAATTTTATCCATAGCCATGTCCTTCTAGGTCATTAATTAGAATTTCTGAATAACACTGATTGATGGTGGCAATCTTGACTACCTATGTTCACTTTCTCACTGTCACCAATTACACTGCTTCTGTATTCATACCTCCAAATAAGAAGTATGCAGAAATGAATTCAAGCAGCAACAATCTACACTGATCTGAGTTCCTACCCAGAACATCAAGTCACATCTCTAAGAATTATACTGAATTTACTAATAACTTTCTGTGATATTGATGCCACTCCTCCCTTTGATCAATACTTCCTATTAAATGATTATAGTGGCCATTTATTTGTAATGATTTCAGTATTTCATCATTGGTTAGTAGGACTCTTATTTCTATTATTTTTATTATGTTCTTGGGAGAACTTTACATAAATTATTGCTAAATTTAATTAAATGGTTCTCTGGCATTTTTTTGATATAACATATAATTTGTTTTACTTTAATTGTTGATGTAATGTTAATGTTAAGTCTAACACTTGTCAGTAATGAGTAACCTGTGCTTTCTATCTGGAAACCTGTAATTTCTTTTTTAACATTATCCTTGGCGAGTAGTAAGTTCATTAGGATAAGTCTAGGGTGATAGATGCATTTGTTAAACAGCCTGGGCTCATTGACCCCATTTAATCTGTAGGTTGAATATATTACTAAGTTTAGATACATTTTCCTTGTTATGTGCAATATTTACTTCTCCTGCTCCAGCTTTTAACTTATCTGGAAAGCCTAATGGGTCCTTTTTAGGTGTCCTGGTTCCTCTTTCTAATATCTCATCTTTTCCCTTATAGATTTTCATTTTTGTCTATTTTTTAAAGGGTGAGTTAGAGGGAGAGGAGTTTTGTTTTGTGTTGTGCGTATATGTGTTTTGATTTCTATTCTTTGTGTTTATTCTGAGTTGTGAAATATTTTCATTTGATTTTACTGATTAAAAACTGAGATAAGCAATGATTAGTCTCATATTCCATTTATCTATTTAAAAAATTTATCATCCTTTAGAAAATGTCCTTTTAGTCATCAAAGTGGTTGAACAGTTGTGTGTGTTAGGTATATATGTTTTGTATCAATATCATTAAAAGTACTACTTTTTTGTTAAAATTCCACCAGATATATCTGTAAGAAAACCACCAGGTCTACTTATTGAGTCTTATCTCTTTCCCTCAGTTCACTTTTTGAATAGTAATTTTTCTTTAACAGATTATAATTATGTTCCCCCATAATCACTTTTATGTCTCCTAATAAAAACAGATCAGTTTATTGACATTTCTAGAATAACAGAAAAAGTATTATTCTTAAAGAGATGAAAGAGCAAACCCTCATCCATCATCTGAAGCATGGTTTGCCTCTGCTGGGAAAACCTGGTAGGCACACCACTGTTAACATGCACAAAACCAACATTCAACATAAAAGTTCCCGCCTTAGAAATGTCAGATGGGGGAATAGGGGATTCCAGCTCTTACACCCACGCAGAAACATCCATTATAACTATGCTAGTGGGAACTGAGAAATACAGTAAAAAGATTCCTATGTCCCATTATAGCAAAAATCAAGAATAGATACACTGGAAAGGGTAAGAAGAACAGTTTCACTTTTTCAGCATTCCTCTCCCCTATAGCAGCACAGCTCAGTGCCAAGAGAGACCCCTTAGCCTATGATTTCTCCCACAGGGGGATGTAAGAAAGGAGTAAGTACCTCATCGTGGAATAATGCTCAAGGGGCTCATGTCTGCCTGGTCCTACCTAGATTACTGAGGAAACTGGCATGACTAAACTGTCTTGTGGGAACTAGGAGTAGGGGAATAGGGTGGGAACTCACAGAAAATGAGCGTGAAGCTCAAAATCCACCCATTGAACCCTCAGATTCTAGCAAAGATCCTGCCCATGAAGTTGATGAGATGTCTGACTTGCAGGCCCTACCAAACTGGCCAAAAGTCTCAGGAGATGGAACATCCAACTACTGCAGATAGTGCATACTCCCATAATAGTGCATGCAAGCTTCTGCGTTATGTATGAGCCTTTAAGGGGATTTTTGCAAGGCCCTACAAATAGCGTCAACTCGACTGCAGGTTTGGGAGAAGCACACAATACTGAACACTACAGGACACTACCTGCAGGGAGAATGGGAGGATCTCAGCACCTAGACTGACTTTGCAGGACTGAGAGAAGGCACAATCCTAAGACTTATCTATTAAAAGGGAACAAGAGGATCAGGGCAGGAACATCCATAGAAAAAAATATCTGAATAACCCTAAAAATCTCTAGCTGGATGGACTGGTAAATGTCTTTTACACCTGAAGCTAGTAAGTAAAGACAAATGGGACAACTTCTTGAAATGTGAAGAGAGTAATTTAAATCTTCAAGGAACATGAAGAATCAAAACATAACACTAATCAAAGAAACAAAATAAAGCTACAGTGACTAACCCCACTAAAATGGAGATCTGCAATAGCAACAGTAAACCCTTGCCTATGAATAATTACTTTAAATATACACAGATTGTGTTCTCCTGATAAACAAAGATGTGAAAATTCTCAACAAAATATTAACAAACCAAATTCAACGGCACAGGAAATGTTTTATAGACTATGATCAAGTGAAATTCATCTCTGAGATGCCAAAGTAATTCAGTATAAACAATCTGTAAATATAAAAGACTATTTATCAGAATAAATGGAAAAAAGTCACATGATCATCTCACTAGCTATCATTAAAACAGTATGGAAGTAGCATAAAAGTAGACACACATACCCAAGGATTAGAATAGGGAGCCAAGAAACAATTCACACATATCTGATCAATTATCCCTTGACAAGGTTACCAAAAATACACCACTGGGAAGGTATGGTCTCCTCAATAAATGATACTGGGAAAACTGACATCCACAATCAAAAGAATAAAATTGGACCCTTATCTCACAACATATACATAAATCAACTCAAAATGGATTAAAAACTAAATATAAGACCCGAAACCCTAAAACTCCTAGAATAAAAGAGAGAAAACTCCTTGACATTGGTCTTAGCAACAAGTTTTTGCATATAACAGCAAGAGCAGAGGCAACAAAAAATATCAACAAGTGGGACTACATTAAACTAAAAACAAAGGGAACAGTCTCCAAACAAAGGGAACAACAAAGGGAACAGTTTCCAAGTTTTGATTTTGTGTGTTTTTAAGTTCCCCTATAACATCTTGAACAGTATATTAGATTTAGAAAAGCCAAAATGATACAGAGAACAAGTGTGGACAGAAAAAATGCAAGTCCTCATTTCTTATTTAAGCTCCCTACATTTTCTTTCCTTATTTTTATTAAGACTTTTTAGAGTGGTTTTAGGTTCACAACAATATTGAGAGGGAAGTCACAGATATTTCCAATATACTCCTCTTCCCACACATGCATAGCCTCCCTCATTATCAACACCTCCCACCAGAGGAGTACCTTTGTTACTATTGATGAACCTACATTGACAAGTCCTAATCATCCAATCCATAGTTTACATTATGGTTCATTCAGTGTTGCACCTTCTCAGGGTTTGGAAAAATGCCATGTATGTCTCTGAAAAATTTATTTCTCCACCACTCAAAAAAATCCTCGGTTCTCTCCCTATTCATTCTTCCTCCAACCAGCAGCCCCTAAAAACCACTGATTTTTTTTTTTTACTGTCTCCATAGTTTTGATATTCCAGAATATCATACGGTTCGATATGTATTATTTTCAGATTGACTTCTTTCACTTAGTAACGTGGATTTAAGTTTCCTCCATGTCTTTTCATGACTTGATAGCTCATTTATTTTTAGTGCTGAATAATATTCCATTATCTGCATATATCATTGCCCATTCACTAAGTAAAGGATATCTTTGTTATTTCCAAGTTTTGACAATCATAAAGCTACTATAAACATTCATGTCCAGGTCTTTGTATTAATATAAATTTTCTTTCAATATAAATTCTTCTTTTGTTGGTTACAACAAAAAGTGCAATTGCTGATTATATATTAAGTTTTATAAGAAAACCTCACATTTCCTACCATTCCACCAGCAATGAATACATTTCCTGTTACTCCGCATCCCCACCAGGATTTGGTATTGTCATTAGTCCAGATTTTGGCTATTCTAATAGTATATCATGGTATCTTGTTTTAATTTGCATTTCCATGATTATATGTGGGGTGGGGTACCTTTTAATATGTTAATTTCCCATCATAAATCTTCTTTGGAGATGTTTCTTTTGAGATATTTGGCCCATTCCTAATAGAATACTCAAACTCAATAAAAATAACTCTATGTATATTTTGGATCACAGTCATTTATCACATGTACCTTTTGCAAGTAATTTATCCCAGTCTGTGGCTTGTCATCTTTCTCTTGACACTGTCTTTTGTACAGAAGCTTGTAATTTTAATGCAGTCCAACATGTCTTTTTTTTTTTTTCCACAGATGGTGTTTTTGGTGGTGATATATCCAAAAACTCTTCTGTTCCAGTGATCTACAGATTCTTTTACAAATGCCACATTGTCTTGATCACTGTAGCTATGTAAGTCTGAAAGTAAGGTAATATTGGTTCCCCAATTTTATTCTTCAATGTTGTGTGGTTTATTTTGGGTATTTTGCCTTTCTATATAAACTTTTGAATTAGTTTGTTGACAACCACAAAATAACTTGCTGGGATTTTAACTGATACTGCATTGAGTCTATAGATCAAGTTGAGAAGGACTGACATCCTGACAATATATGGTCTTCTCCATGAACATGGAGTATCTCTCCATTTGTTTAGTTCTTTACTTTTGTCCAGTTTGTAGTTTTTCCTAGACTTAGATCTAATGAGCTATATACAAGATCTATATACCAGAGTTTTGAAGTGCTAATGTAAATGGTATTGTGCTGCAAATTTGATTCCACTTGTTCTTTGTTAGTATATAGGAAAATGATTATTCTTTCTTAATTAAGTTATTTGGTTCTTTTCAATATTTTGTCTTTCTTCAAATCTAAGCAAAAATTTATTAGTATTATTAAACTTTAGTTTTTTTTTAAACTTTAGTTTTGTGCTCTAAACATTTATATTCTTTCATGTAATTTTTCTTTTTTATAATTATCTTCCACCATGTTTTTCTTTAGCCTTTCAATCTTTAAATCAAATACACACTTTACCTCTTCCATATACCCCTTGTTTACCTCTACTATATACCCATTTAAGAAGGTCTTAAATCAGCTTAATTTACTAGAATAGTCTTCTTCATATCAAGCTATGTTTATGAATGTCATAACGTCCAGGGAATAAATTTTACTTATTTTAAGAGCTTTTAATTATTTTCACAGATCTAATTTTTTTAATATTTATTTTATTTATTATATTTTTATTTATTTATATATTTATTTATTTTATTTATTTTTATTTATTTTATTTATTTATTTTTATTTTATTTATATTTTTATTTATTATTATATTTATTTAGTTTATTATATTTTGTTACCTCTCATTCATGATACTGTTTTCTAGTAATTAGATACTTTAACAATATTTTCATGTGTATATTTGAAAATTTCTGTTTATCTTTGAATACTTTTATTGTACATATTTATGATTCATTTGTATTATTTGTTTCTAAGTCAGCTGTTATCTGCCTTCTCTTGTAAGAATTCTTAAAATGCATAGACTAAAAGAAGCCCACCTTCCTATTTTCTTTGCTTATAAGAAAATTTAAAAGATAGCTGTGTATCAACCTTCTTATATTAGTTTTCCACTTAAATATTGTTTTTTTTACCATAAAATTCTGAATTTTCTATTAAGCTTGTTGATATTTCTTAGTTTCTATTTACTTTTAACTGAGCATAAAATCTTGCAAATAATTCCATTAATTAGGTATTTCATATATACCCCTTATGTTATCTCAAGTATATAATAAAATCAATTATTATAAAAAATATTTTCAGTTTTTTCCAGGTTTAATTTACCTAAGATGTATTTTCTTGATAATATTTAATTGGAAATGAAGATAACTAGACATGAAACTGCAATATAAATCACATATGATGGATTTTGATATATAAGAGATTATTTTTATTATATTCTTAAACCTTTGAGATATAACTAAAATAATAGGTTAGAGAGAGGAGGAAAAAACCTATTTTACCTCACTTTTTAAAGCGGTTTCATTAAGCTTAAATGCATGAGAAAGATATATAATAATGTATAACATACGTTAATTTTAAAAGGAAATAATTGTATTATGGCCAGTATTAGCAAAGTTTCCAAATCCTATTTTCTATCTGTAATTTTGACAGACTACTATGTTAAAATGCATTGTTAATAATTGTTTTCTATACAATTTTTTGTATCTTTGTTCTAAAAAAATTACTGTAATAACTAGAGAACAAATCTACAAATTAAAATACAAATTATTATAAAAACTAAAAACAGCATATAAGGCTAATAATAGTAGCACAGTTTTCCAAATGCATATATAAAATCCCAAACATATTCTCATTCCCTAACATAAGGTTATTTTCATTTATTATTGATATTGTGGTTATAACTGATAGATCAGTAAGCAAAAAGTACTAGTAAACAATACTGGCAAGATAAACTGCTGCATTTCAGAGATTGAAGATTCTTCTATATTTTTTAAGAATATCTTTTTCAAAAAAGAAAAATTTCAGCTACAACTTGAATATATTAGATTTGGACAAAATGGAATGGTAAACAGAAATATAGTTGACTCAAACAATATGGGAGCTAGGGGTACCAGCTATGCCACAGTTAAAAGTCCATTTATAACTTTTGACTCCCCAAGAACTTAATGTTGACCAAAAGACTCACTAATAACAAATAGTCAAGTAACATATATTTTGTATTTATTGTAAGAATGTAGCATACAACATATATAAAGCTAAGGAAAATGCTGTAGAATTATAAGGAAAGTATGTTTACAGTACTATACTGTATTTATCAAACAAAAATATGTGTTTAGGTAGGCCTGTGCAATTCAAGCCTGTGTGTTCAAGGGTCAACTGTACAAGTCATATTCATAAAACTACTAGTACACTACTTAGGTGGAAAGGAGACATGGAAAGCATTCTTTGGTTTTTCCTCTACCCCTTCTTCTCTTCCTCTTTGGTTATTCTTTATGTATTCTGCATCCTTTGTTTTCTTAATCATTTGAAGTTTGTCCCTATACATTTGTTCATTTGCTTGTAAACTGCTTAGTACATTCAAGGAAAACCAAAAGGTGTCTATGTATTTGTCAAGGGGATCAAATAGTCGAGGGAGTATGTTGCCTACACAAAAGACTCAGATTTTTGGAATAGATGCTGAGTTTTACATGAAGAAAATACATATTCTGCTGCTATAGCATGTAGCATTCTCAAAATGCCAATGATTTCAAGCATAATGTTCATGTTTCTTAGGTCCTGATATGCTTACATTTTTCCCCCTGTCTATTCCTTTTATTGATTAGATACAGGCTTATTAAAATCTCCAGCAATAATTCTGGATTTGTCTATTTCTCCTTTGTATTTTGAAGTTCTCATGGTATGTGAATACACATTAAAATGGTTATGTGTTCTTAATTGGCCCTTTATCATATGCAATTTTCCAGAAACAAAGGGTGACGTGTCAATCTACCAAAAAATACACCCACCCTTATTGTGTACATATAAAACAGAGTTGAAGAATATGTAAAGCAAAAACTGCTAGATCTAGAAAGAAAAACAAGGGCTGGACACTTCAACACTCCTATCTCAACAATAGAACAACTGTACACTGACATACAATTCAGCACCATCAGCCAACAGATGGTAATTGACACAAAATATTCTCCACACAAAAACATAATAAGCATTCACTTCGAGTTCCCACATGTATGAAAACAGACCAAATGCTGAATCATAAAACAAATCTCACTAAATTTACAGGAATTGTAATTCTACAGAGTGCTCTTTGGACAGAATGAAATCAAACTGGAAACCATTGTAAGAGGCAACAGAAAAGTCTCCAAACATTTGGCAACTAAATATTACTTCTAAAAAAAATTCTTGTGTCAAAGAAGGAATTGCAAGTGAAATTTAAAAAAAAAAAGACATTGGACTGAATGAAAATGAAAATACAAAATTTGTGGAGCACAGTTAAAACAATGTTGAGAAAAAACTTTATATATCTATATACATAGATCAGAAAAGATGCCTCTAATGAATAATTTATGCTTCCACCTCAAGAACAAAAGTAAAAACAACCAAAAATAAATAAAAGGAAGTAGATATTTGCAGACATATCTTAATTAATCAATGAAATTAAGAAAAAATAGATATATTAGTGAAACAAAGTTATTTTTTAAATCATTTTTTAAAAGATTTTATTGAGTTATTTGACAGAGAGAGAGAGAGAGAGAGAGAGAGACTACAAGCAAGGGAGCAGCAGGCAGAAGGAGAGATAGAAGTATGCTCCAAGTTGAGCACAGAGGCCAATGTGGGGCTCAATCCAAGGACCCTGGGATCATACCTGAGCCAAAGACAGATGCTTAACCAACTGAGTCTCCAAGGCAACCCTTAAAAATCAGTTGCCAAACTTTTAGCATAATTAACAGAGAAAGAGACAAATTATTAACACTTTTAATTAAAAAAAAATAAAGACTACTGCAAACTCTGAAAACATCAAAAGGATAATAAGGGAATACTAGGAATGATACTACTCCCACAAATTTGACAAGTCATTGCAAAAACTCCCAGAAAAGAATCACTAGGCATAGATGGCTCTACTGTAAAAATTTACTAAATTTTTAAAGAACTACCACTATAGGAAAAGAAAAAATGAAACAAGATGGGATTGGGAGGGAGACAAACCAAAAGAGACTCTTAATGTCATAAAACAAACTGAGGGGGGTGGGGGGGAGAGGGGTTGGGAGAAGGTGGTGGGGTTACATTATATGTTTAAATTTTAAAAAAGCTTGAATAATTAAAGCCATGGATAAAAAAAAAAATACCACTAATTCTACAGAATCTCACTGAGAAAACATGTAAGGAATGAACATTTAACAATTCATGTTATGGAGATGATAGGACCCTGACATCAAAATCAGACAAAACTAGTAAGCACACACATACCACAGGCTATGATTCATCATTAATATAGATGCAGAAATTATGAAGCATTAACATATATGTATGATATATATATCACACAATTATGAAGTATTAACAAGTATGTATATATACATATATATGTATGTATATATATATGTGTGATACATACATACATATATATACATATACATATATATACATACATATGTATATATCACACACACACACGCATACACACACACACACACATGCACCATGAACAAGTTGAGTTTATTCCAGTGATGGAAGGTTGGTTTATAAAAATCAATGTAATCCTCCATATTAATAGGCTGTTGAAGGAATCACATGATCATATCATTTGATGCAGTCAAATTATTTGACAAAACCAATTCTTATTCATGATAAAAAGAAATCCCAACAGGACAGGAATAAAGGCAGACTTACTTGAAATGATAAAGAATAACTATCAATATCCTACAGGTACCATTACACTTATGAAATACTAAATGATTCTCCCTTACTATATGGAAGAAAGCAGATACACCTACTCTCATCACTCTTATCCAGAATAGTGCTGGACATTCTAGCCTTGTTTAATGAGAGACGGGAAAAAATGGCATATAGATTGGAAGTAAAACTGTCCAAATTTTCAGGTAATGTGATTGTCTACATAGAAAATCCCAAGGAAGACCCTCCAAAAAAAAAATCATTAGAATAAGTGAATTTGGCAAGATCACAGAATACAAGATAAATATACAAAGATCAATTGAATGTATCTCTACTATCTGAACGTGGGGATGCCAAAATTACAAATACAAAACTATTTACAATTGCTCAGACAAATGAGTTTTAAGTATGAATTTAATAATCACATGTACAAAATTTGAATGCTAAAAACCATACAACACTAACCAAGCTAAAAAATCTGAATAAATGGAGAGACCTAATAAAAAGAGCCAGATCTTAAGTGGGAAGTTTATAGTAATACAGGCATAACTCAAAAAACAAGAAAATCTCAACCTAATATTACACCTACAAGAACTTGAGGGAAAAACAAACAAACAAACCAAACAACAACAACAACAACAAAGCAACCTAAAACCAGCAGAAAGAAAGAAGTAATAAAAATTATAGAAGAAATAAATTACATAGAAACTAAAAACATAACAGATTAATGAAACCAAGCACTGTTTTTCTGGGGGAAAAATCAGTAAAATTGATAAACCTGTAGCTAGACTCAAGGGAAAAAAAAAGAAGCAAAATCACAAATTAGAAGAGAAACAACAACCAACACCACAGAAATACAAACAACTGTTATAGAATATTAGGGAAATCTATATGCCAAGAAATTGACAACCTAAAAGAAATGGATAAATTCCAAGGAACATAACCTCCCAAAACTGAAACAACAAGCAATAGAAAATTTGAACAGATTACCAACAACAAAATTCAATCAGTAATCCAAAAACTCCCAATAAACAGAAGTCCAGGACCAGACAGCTTCACCAAACACTTAAAGAAAATGTGAATACTATTTTTCTCAAACTATTCCAAAAAATATAAAAGGAAGGAAAACTTCCAAATTTGTTCTATGAGGCCAGCCTTACCCTGATACCAAAACCATATAAACACACCATCAAAAGAGAGAACTACAGGCCAATAGCTCTGATGAGCATAGATGCAAAAATCCTCAATAAAATGTTAGTGAACCAAGTCCAACAATACACTTAAAAAAAATAATTCAACATGATCTAATGGGATTTATTCCTGGTTGCAAGAGTGATTCAGTATTTGCAAGTCAGTGTGACACATCACATCAATAAGGATAAAACAATAGGATCAGTTCAATAGATGCAGGAAAAGCATTTGACAAAGTACAATATCATTCATTATAAAAACCCTCAACAAAGTAGGTTCACAGGGAAATACCTCAATATATAATAAAGCAAATCTATAAAAAACCCACAGGTAACATCATACTCTATGGGGAAGAATAGAGAGCTTTTCCTATAAGGTCAGACAAGGATGTCCACTCTCACCACTTTTATTCAACATAGTACTGGAAATCCTAGCCACAGGATTCAGACAATAAAAAGCATCAAAATTGTTAAGGAAGAAGTAAAACTCACTTTTTGCAGATAATATGTTATTACATGTAGAAAATCCATGAGAGTCCATCAAAAAACTAGTAGAACTAATAAATTCAGTAAAATCCCAGAATACAAAATCAATGTACAGAAATTTGTTTCATATATCAATAAAGAAATGGCAGAAATAGAAACTAAGAAAACAATCATATTTAAAATTGCACTAAAATAATAAAATAGCTATGAATATATTTAGATGAAAGATCTGTACTCTGAAAACTATAAAACACTGGTGAAAGAAATTAAAGAAAAAGTAAAGAAATGGAAAGACATTTCTTGCTCATGGATTGGAAGGAAGAATATTATTAAAGTGTCCATATGTTAAATGTCTATTACATCTACAGATTTAATGCAATCTCTATGAAAATGGAGTTATCATATGATCCAGTAATTCCACTACAGGATGTTTAGACAAAGAAAATGAAAACACTAATTCAAAAAGATATATGTCCCCCTATATTTATTTCAGTGTGATTTACAGCAGACAAGATCTGGAAGGAACCCACGTGTCTATCCATAAAAGAATGAATGGATACAAGAGATGTGAAAACACACACACACACACACACACACACACATGAATATTAGCCACACAAAAAAGAATGAGATCTAGCCATCTGCAGCAACATGTATAGACCTGTAGGTTATAATGCTAAGTGAAATAAGTCAGTCAGAGAAAGTCCAATACCATATGATTTCATTCATGTGTGAAATTTCAGAAACAATGAAGAATAAAGAGTCAAACAACAACAACAACAAAACGGACTTAAATACAGAGAACAGCCCAGTGGATACCAAAGGGCAGGTAGGCAGGGTGAGGGGTAGAATAAAGGTGATCAAGAGTACACTTATCTTGATGTGCACTGGTAATGTATAGAATTGTTAAATCATACTGTACACCAGAAACTAGTATAACTGTGTGTTAATTATACTTCAATATTTTTTTAAAAAGTATGTTTATCTGCTGAGGAAAATGTCAGGTTTGTTTTTTTTTATTTGAATCACTAAATTTTTTATTTCCTTGAAAGTATTTTTTTTTCCCCTAATTTTGAGTTCCTGTGCACAGGAAGAAGACAGGATTTAGAAAAGAAATTTGAATAATATTTCTAATTATTTGAAAGAAAGGGAAATAAATCAGCAGAGAAGTACATGACAAGGTTAAAAATTGATACATGGGAGGCAATAATTCACAAGGTGGGAGGATGGGACATAGAAAACAAATAATTCACCTTTAAATAAACTATGGATGACTCATTTTCTTAGAAATGTATAACTGGAAATATAATCATAAAGGAGGAGAAGAAAAATGAAAAAAATTATATAACAAATTTTTATTTTCTTGTTGAATTGACAGATTAACTTATTTACCACGAACCACAATGAGCGAGAAGTAATCAAGGGGTCTAGTCTTCTAAATAACCACTAAAAAGGTTACAAACTAAAGGTAAGGACAATAGTGGTAAAGTAGGAATGATAGAAATTTAGACTCTTGGATTCATTTGGAAAAAAGCACACAAGATTTTGTTTGTTTGTTTGTTTTTCCTCCCCCACCCCCCATTGTAGCTTATTAGTGCTGTTAGGTAAAAAGGGAACCAGGGGTTTCTCCACCAAAGTTACCAGTCCTTCAAAAGAATCCTGCTTAAGACAAAACAATAAATAAATAAATAAATAAATAAATAAATAAATAAATTTTAAAAATCTCTTATTTATTGTCAAGCATGAATTGAATTTGTCTTTGGGGTTATCTTCCCCCCCCCGTTTTCTCATTTAAAATATCTTCTGGTTATGCAAAGTTAATGCAATATACAGCATGGTGAGATTCAGATCAATTAGGAAATAAAATTATATGATCCTGAGAGAGGTTATCTTCTTTTGGACTGGACACTATTTTATGTTAAGTACATTACAGTTTCCTCTGGCCAGAGACTTCCAATGGAAGGCTATTTAGGAGAAGGTGCTCTGAGCTAAGGAAAGTGCAATTACAAAGTCATGGACCTGGAGGTTACGTTCTAAGGAGAACAGAAAACATGCTAGAAGGTGATAGAGGGGATTTCTGGTTTTCAGTTTTGATTTTTTTCTTATTCTGTGCTGGAATTCCTTCCAGGAAAACTTCATTATATAATAAAACTCAGCATTGGTCTTGTATTAACTGTGACGAGAGAATAATGAAAGAGATCTGTCGGTGTTTGGGATAGAGTGGAACAGTGAGAGAGAGCTTAGGACATCCTTTAAGAGGGGGCTTAGCGAGCTTTCAGATGATTGCAGTGCAGGTGCTCCTAGTAGTTAAAATAAGAACTAATGTGCCACACAGATTATAAACAATCTATACTTCAAAAATCTTCAGAAATTGGTTGGTGGAAACTGAGTTTTATATAATTAATTAGCAGTAGTTTATCTCATCGTCAATGAGGCAATGGCATCTCCAAAAGCAAGGTAATCTCAGATGGCCATAGGATTTCAGGATATGTGAAAGTAAAAAAAAAACAGCTTATGACTATGTTGGCAATGAACGTTTCCAATACCTTATAATCAGTGTCAATAAGTCAATCTAAAATGTCTCTAGAATTTAAGTAATTTCCAATGGCATCACTCACTCCCTAAGGCTTTAGGGAGACTCACATTCTATTGGGGAAGTAGGTTATAATTTTTATAACTATCTAGATATCTTAGTTAGTACTTAGACATTCCTCTAGAAACATATGTGAACTCATTATCAGAAATATCTTAATTCGAAGAGAGCTTTATAATTGTTCTATAATTGATCATAGGCTTGAGTTATTAAAATTATTTATGATGAAAAGAAAATATGATTAAGTCTAACTCAGACCACCTTAAGGTGGTCAATTTCATTCCTACTCCAAAAGTACAATTGTTTCTCAAAAGGAACAGTTAATAACTGGTTACTATCCCATTGCATAAGGAACTTTTTTTTCAAATTAGTTACATGACAGACAGAAAATATGAGACTGGACCATAGGACATAGAAAAAGAGTTGCAACTTAGTATGCTGTTGAAATGTATTCTTCAAATGACCATCTACTCGCTAGGAATTTTATTTTAATAACAAATATTTTTCTCCAGTTGGAATTACAGAAGTTTCAAAAATCCATTTATTCCAAATGATATTCAATAACTTCTAGTATTTCTATCTACAAACGTTCTATGGCATTATAACTTACATGCTATGTAATCAAGAAATGCAAAAGAATATTTCTTCAGAGAAGTGCTTTTAAAATTAAAAGAATGTATACTAGTAAATCTTATGGCATAATATAGAGAACACCAGAATCTGCACCAAACTTTGAGTCTCAGTTCTCACAAGACACTCTAATGAACTGTACAAATGGACGTTTATAAAAGCTGTACTTTATAAAATCTATAGCATATAGAGCTTTTAGAGCAAGAATTTAGGTGTTAGAATTTATGAGGTAATTTCAGAAAGTAAAACCATCATCTCGATGATTGTATCAATATTTTAAATGCCTCCTTTTGGTTTAGCACCAGTGCTAGGAACTGAAGAAAATGGTGAAAAAAACAGATATGATCTTGGCCACCATGGAGCATATAGTCTTATAAAGTAGGCAAATATTGATCAAGTGTTCAGCAGCTATATATGAAAATCCAAAGGTGATTAATGCATTGAGAAGATTTCTGATGCTATTAATGCTTCTAAGAGGGGAATCTGAGTGAGCCTCACAATATATTTTTATATAATTTCAAGACATTAAAAGCTCTAGCAGTTTAACAAGAATCTCTTTCTCTTTGCTCTTACATATTTTTTCTTTCTTTTTCAACTCTGACTCTAGAAGGCAACATACCATTTACACAGTCTATTCTATTTTAAAGAGGTTCTTGCTTACACTTAAAATAGTGGTGGATGGATTTGTTTTATGAACCATCGTAGAACATTTACTTAAATTTACTCTTTCTTCTGCGCTGTCCATTCCATCATATGTATTTCTCCATTCAAGTTGCTTTCTCAGAAACATGAAATAAGTGCTCTTTCCCAAACCTAATTGTACTTGTCAGAAGAAAATTGTGTTGTTGTTACAAAAATTGTCAGAACAAGTTAAGTCATAAAGAATGTAATAATTCATTTGGGAAATACTGTTTTAAAATTTGCTTCATCTTCTGTAGTTTAAAATAATCCTAAAAAATATTGTACTCTTTAGAAAATGTATGAACACCATAAAGGATGACAGTTTTGTGAAAAACTGTCTCTGGCTAAATGTTACCTACTTCCAGACTTGAAAATAAATAAATAAACAGTATAGTAAAGATTGATATAAAATTTATCTTTAACTACCATATAAACATCTTAGTAATGTGAAGCCTTTAGAAGGTATGCTCAATTTCTCTGCCAAAAAAAGTTTGTGAGAAAATATAATTAAATGTCTGACACCACATTTCCATCACAAATTCTACATTCACATTTATTATTGGACATAAAATATAGTGAAAGATGAAAAATGATTAAATCATTTTTCCAATTTCACTATTCCAAATTACACGTTAAGAATGGATGGTACTAACATAGACACCTTAGAACCAAATACAATATTTTAAGGCTATAATAAATTATGTATTCGTATAAACTCTAGGTTGATATTTTATTAAAAGATATTGTTATTAAAACTCAAAAACAGCATTAAAGACAATCTTCCAAATGTTCTACTTTTGTGTTGGTACATATAAGTTTAAGTGAGAAGATTTAGAGAGGCAGCAAAAATGAGTGGTAGAACATAATATGGGGGCCAAATAACTGGAGTTGAATTCTGCTTCTTCTACTTACTAGCAATACTAAAACAAATATAGCCCATATACTTGAATCTTGGAACACTGAAAAAAGTAAGATAAGGGACTCCTGGGTGGCTCAGTTGGTTAAGCGGCTGCCTTCGGCTCAGGTCATGATCCCAGCATCCTGGGATCAAGTCCCACATCGGGCTCCTTGCTCGGCAGGGAGCCTGCTTCTCCCTCTGCCTCTGTCTGCCTGTGCTCGCGCTCTCTCTCTCCGACAAATAAATAAATAAAAATCTTTAAAAAAAAGTAAGATAAAATAAAAATAATAATATAAAGGTTAGCATACTAAAGCAAGCAACTATACTAATTATACTAAAGTCAGTATAAACTGTCTCTGAGCCTCAAAAAAATAAAAGGAGAATAATAATGGTTATCTTTCTGGATTATGGAAATGTAAAGATAATACTTTTCTTTAAAGATTTATTTATTTGAGAGCACATGTGATAGAGAACACATGAGAGGGGCAGTTGGAGTGGGAGCAAGAGAGAATCCCTAAGCAGACTCCTCACTGAGCATGGCACCCTGAGATCTAAACCAAGATTTAAACCTGAGCCTCAACCAAGAGCCAGACTCTTAACTGACGAAGCCACCTAGGCACCCCAAAGTTAATACATTTAAAGTGCCCCAAATAGTACCCAAATAGTACATATAAAAAGGCAAGAAAAGGTGTATTTTCCTTGTTCAACAAATTATCTAAAAGAATTTTGATAAAAATTTGAGTAGTTAAATTATTTCAGGATATTAGTATCTGAAATTTATGTTGGTGATATTTTTAAATACCAGTCATGACCAAAGTACCAATCTTTTCAAAACATTGAACATTGTATTATTTTCTCTCACATTCTATTATAAAAAAATAAAACATATAGAAAAGTTGAAAGAATGACAGTAAGCACTCACAAGCTACTACTTAGATTCTACAATTAACATTTTATATTTTGACATATATTTATCGATCCATCTGTTAATGCATCTTATATTTTTATGCATTTTGGAATAAGTTGCACATCTCTGTTCTTCTCCCTGAATATTTCAGCATGCATATTATACATATATCCATATTTGTTTATGTTTTTCTTTTTTTCATGTAAAACTTAGATATAATAAAATGCAAATCCTAAGTGCACATTTACATTTTGACGAATGCATACATCTCTGTATCCCAAACTCCACAAAACATAACCATTACTACCTCTCCACAAAGTAAAACACTTTGAATACAAGATACTTTAGTCATCTTGTGAATCAAAGTACAAGAATTATGCATTGATTAGAATTCACATTGGAAATATATTAAAATAAACTAAAAGCCTTGAAATTCTTAACCGTGACAACTGGAGATAACAGAAAATGAAGACATTATTATGAAGAGGAGCCTACATATAAAGATGAGAGTTGATAGGAAAACAATTTACCCAAGAATTGAGAGGGTACTGACTAAGTAGTGCAAGACAGAATCATTTTAAGCCCAGGAATCAGAATTTAAAGAACACGAAATCACTGGATATGTTTGTGTATCCAATGACAATATGCATTCACATTCATGTGTACGTACTTAATACTTGTATGTCTCATTCAAAAAGTGAACACTTTGGTTTTTATTATTAAGGAACAAATTTAGATGCAACATGTCAAGCTGAATTAGGAGAGAGAAAAACAAAGCAAAATAAATAAACCAAAAAATTAAAAACAAATCAAAAAGATTTGAGAAACAAGTTTTGTTTTCTTTTCCATTCTGAGTTCTCTATTTCTAACCAATTTGAAGAGACATATGACTACAACTAAATAGCTTTCTAAAAAGTTGACCCTTTTCTGGGACACCTGGGTGGCTCAGTCAGTTAAGTGTCTGCCTTCAGCTCAGGTCATGATCCCAGGGTCCTGGCATTGAGCCCCGCATCAGGCTCCTTGATGAGCAGGAAGCTGGCTTCTCCTTCTGCCTACCACTCTCCCTGCTTGTGCTGTCTGTCTCTCTCTCTCTTTCTCTCTCTCTCTGTCTAACAAATAAATAAAATCTTTTTTAAAAATTGTTCCTTTTGCAAATTACTATGCTGACTTCCTTCTTTCTAGTTTTCTATCTCCAGGGCTTTGTCATCTTGATATAAATTGCAATGTTTAAAATTAAGAAATTCAAAGCCTTGAGATTTGGAGTTTAGTAAACCAATCATGGAAAACACTGAAATAAAGGGTAAACAGAGTGTAATCATGGATGTGCAAGACAAAATAGCAGTTGGAATATGGCTTCTCATATAGCTGCAAAATGTCCTGTTGGAATCCCTACCAGAAAAAAACTGACTCTAATAAAGCCATGTGGAATTAGAATGTGTAAAGTTCCAAGGTCATTAATAGATAAATTGGGTCACAACTTGTATACATTAGCAATCAGAAGAGTGCCATTGTTCATTCACCATATATATAGCTATCCATATATCCA
Organism: Taxidea taxus jeffersonii; assembly: GCA_003697995.1. NCBI lineage: Eukaryota > Metazoa > Chordata > Mammalia > Carnivora > Mustelidae > Taxidea > Taxidea taxus. The sequence continues at coordinate 47,234 of ML105549.1, read as the reverse complement.
CCATATATATAGCTATATTGCTATATATCTATAGCAGTAGCTATAGGATAGCTATTGCTATTTCTAAATAATGAGAACAATAACATTTTTTAATAGCACAAGTTAATGGTAAAAAGTACTCATTACAATAAGTAAAATAAGGTGTTGATCTTTGCTTATGTGATATTATAGTCTTGTCACTCATTAATAGGCTTCAGTATAATCACATGAATTAAATCCTGATGCTATTTCTTCATTTAATATGCCCTATAGACACATACTTACATATTTATAGACACACAATTTTTTTATTCGGCTATTTTAAATATTCTATTTTTAGTTCACTCCCTGGTATTGCAAAATCTCATCTCTAGCTCATTTAATTTCGGTATGTTCATGAAACTTCCAAACTGATGAAGAGTCAATCTCTTTTGTTAATTCACCAGTCTCTAAAAGACTAACATTTCCAATTTAATACCCCAAATTTCTTCCTCTTGTTTGCAAGACCCACATTCTTCCCACACATTCATAATATATTGACTAAACTTGTTTCATAATTGAACTCCATCTATTTCCCCAAGATCCTCCAAACTATGTAGAACAACACTATTTTCACTTATCCAGGAAGTGGGGAAATATGGACCTTCTCTGAATCTCACGCCTAAGGGCTCCGTTTTCCCCAGACAAAATAATTAATATTTGTGGGAAGCCTCAACTAGAGGGTGGGTGGGTTTGGATGCTGTTGTATTCAAGCCCAGGTATTGCATCTCTCTTCTGTGCTTATTGTCAGTTTGTGTTGATTTGTGGATACTCTGATGCTTGTTACCAGAAAATTTTCACCATTTTCATCATGAAGGACTATTTTTAAAAATTTGTAGTCTTTAGGCACCACAACATTTGAACATATCTCTTTGTATCACATCAAATATATTAAGCTTTATAAATATCCCCCTTTTCTTAAGTAGTCTCCATGCCCCAATGACTAAATTATTTTTATGTATTTACTTTATCTTTACAAAATTGCATTTAAATTCTAGTTGGCTAACATATAGTGTAAAATTGATTTCAGGAGTAGAATTTAGTGATTCATCACTTACATATAACATCCAGTGCTCATCAGAAGTGCCCTCCTTAATACCCATCACCCATTTAGCCCATCTCCTCCCACCTCTCCTCCATCAACCCTCAGTTTGTTCTCTGTAGTTAATACTCTCTTACTGTTTGTTTTACTCTTGTAAATATATATATGTATATATATTTAATCCTTTGGGTAAATATATAGTACTACAACTGCTGGGTTGTAAAAAATTGCAATAATCAGCCCCTTTCATTTTCCCAGTCAATGGTTTGGGGGAAGTGTTTTTCCTTTGTAGTACCCTGAATGCTGTTCTATCTCTCTCCTTTCTCCATTATCAAAGCTCCTTCTATCTACTGCAAACTTGATTCTTTTCTCCCCCAAATAACATTGCCCCAACTCTTTCCACCTTGTGGCCTCTTTCTCCCTCCAGTTGTTCAGTTTGTTCTCTTAGTGCTCATGGATTTCATGGGTGTTCAGAATGATTTGATAATTATCTAGCTGTGTTAAAAGGATGGGGCAAGCATAAAGTCCTCCTAATACTGGGCCATCTTAACTCTTCCCTCCCATATATTTAATTTAAAATTTATTTTTCATAATTTAAATAGTATGCATTTATTTATGTTTGTGTGTGGTGTGCAAGAATTATGTATGTGTGTCCATGTTCAAGTCTCAAAAAATTTTCTAGATTGTTGTAAAGTTTAAAAACTTTTGATACTAGGTTTATAATACCTAGTCTTTAAAATGCTGTCTCCAAAATTTAACAAATAAAACAAAGGAAAAAAACAAAAACAAAGGGAACTAAAAAACACACTCTGTAGAGAACAGATGATTATCAGAAGGGAGGTAGATGTGGGGAATGCTTGAAACAGGTGAAAGGGATTAAGAGTACACTCATCTTGTTGAGCACTGACTAATGTATAGAATTGTTGAGTCACTATATTTTACACCTTACACTAATATAACACTGTATGTTAAATCACTGGAATTAAAATTAAAAAAAAAGAAAAATCTTAAAAACTAAAAATTAAATAAATAAGTAAAATGCCCACCCCAGGTCCAACATTGGTAACATGTTACACTAGACTTATCTGCGATAACTGTAAACAAGAGCAGAATACATGGCACGTGACCCAACTTGGCCCATTAACTTCCATTTCATTCACATTTTCCAATATGAATATAAGAACAAGTTTCTGAATGCTTTTCCTCAACTACCCTGAGCATCCTCAAAGTTACTTCGCAAAATTATGCATTCCTGCTTTTCTCTTAAACTTATGTTCTTTCTTTATTTATTTATTTTTAAAGATTTTATTTATTTATTTGACAGAGATCACAAGTAGGCAGAGAGGCAGGCAGAGAGGGGGGGGGAGGCAGGCTCCCTGCTGAGCAGAGAGGCCAATGTGGGGCTCGATCCCAAGACCCTGGCATCAGGACCTGAGGGGAAGGCAGAGGCATTAACCCACTGAGCCACCCAGGCACCCCACATTCTTTATTTTTTCATAGCTCCAATTCCCTTTTTTATGTATAACAACCATTTCATATTTTTCTTTTTTTAATTATTTATGTGAGTCACCATACTCATCAGTTTTTGATGTAGTTTTCCAAGATTCATTGTTTACATATAACACCAGTGTTCCATGTAATACCCACCTTAATACCTTAATGTGCCCTCCTTAATACCCACTGCCAGGCTCACCCATCCCCCCAATCCTGTTCCCTCTAAAACCCTCAGTTTGTTTCCCAGAGTCCATAGTCTCTCATGGTTCATCTCCCACTCTGATTTCCTCCCATTCATTTTTCCTTTTTTTCCTCTAATGTCCTCCATGTTATTCCTTATGTTCTACAAGTAAGTGAAACCATATGATAATTGACTTTCTCTGCTTGACTTATTTCACTCAGCATAATCTCCTCCAGTCCTATCCATGTTGAGGCAAAAGTTGGGTATTCATCTTTTCTGATGGCTGAGTAATATTCCATTGTATATATGGACCATATCTTCTTTTTTTTTTTAAGATTTTATTTATTTATTTGTTAGAGAGCGAGCACAGGCAGACAGAGTGGCAGACAGAGGCAGAGGGAGAAGCAGGCTCCCTGCCAAGCAAGGAGCCTGATGCGGGACTCGATCCCAGGACGCTGGGATCATGACCTGAGCCGAAGGCAGCCGATTAACGAACTGAGCCACCCAGGTGTCCCTGGACCATATCTTCTTTAACCATTCGTTTGTTGAAGGGCATCTTGGTTCTTTCCACAGTTTAGCTATTGTGGCCATTGCTGCTATGAACATTGGGATACAGATGGCCCTTCTTTTCACTACATCTGTGTCTATGGGGTAAATACCAAGTAATGCAATTGCAGGGTCATAGGGTAGCTCTATTTTTAATTATTTGAGGAATCTCCACACTGTTTTTCAAAGTGGCTGCACCAACTTGCATTCCCACCAGCAGTGTAAGAGGGTTACCCTTTCGCCACATCCTCTCCAACATTTGTTGTTTCTTGCCTTGCTAATTTTTGCCATTGTAAATGGTGTAAGGTGGTATCTCAAAGTAGTTTTGATTTGAATTTCCCTGATGGCTAATGATGATGAACATTTTTTCATGTTTCTGTTAGCCATTTGTATGTCTTCATTGGAGAAGTGTCTGTTCATGTCTTCTGCCCATTCCTTGACTCGTTTATCTGTTTTTTGGGTGTTGAGTTTGAGAAATTCTTTATAGATCTTGGATATCAGCCCTTCTGCAAATTTGTTATTTGCAAATATCTTCTCCCATTCCATGGGTTGCCTCTTTGGTTTGTTTGTTTGTTTGTTTGACTGTTTCCTTTGCTGTGCAAAAGCTTTTGATCTTGATGAATCCCAAAAGTTCATTTTCACTTTTGTTTCCCTTGCCTTTGGGATGTGTCTTGAAAGAAGTTTCTGTGGCTGATGTTGAAGAGGTTACTGTCTATGTTCTCCTCTACAATGTTGAAGGATTCCTGTCTCACATTGAGGTCTTTCATTCATTTTGAGTTTATCTTTGTGTATGGTGTAAGAGAATGGTCGAGTTTCATTCTTCTATATATAGCTGTCCAATTTTCCCAGCACCATTTATTGAAGAGACTTTTTTCCCACTGAATATTTTTTCCTGCTTTGTTAAAGATTATTTGCGCATAGAGTTGAGAGTCCATATCAGGGATCTCTACTCTGTTCCACTGGTCTATATGCCTGTTTTTGTGCCAGTACCATGCTGTCATGGTGATCATAGCTTAGTAATAAAGCTTGAAATCAGGCAACATGTCCCCAGCTTTGTTTTTCTTTTTCAATATTTCCTTGGCAATTCACAGTCTCTTCTGGTTCCATACAAATTTTAAGCTTGTTTGTTCCAGCACTTTGAAAAATGCTGATATCATTTGGATCCAGATGGCATTGAAAGCATAGATTGCTCAGGACAAAATAGATATTTTAACAATGCTTATTCTTTCAATCCATGAGCATGAAATGTTTTTCCATCTTTTTGTGTCTTCTTCCATTTCTTTCACGAGTGTTCTCTAGTTCCTCCAGTATAGATCCTTTACCTCTTTGGTTAGGTTTATTCCAAGACATCTTATGGTTTTTGTTCCTATTGTAAGTGGAGTCAATTCTCTAATTTCCCTTTCTACAATGTCATTGTTAGTGCACAAGAAAACAACTGATTTCTGTGCATTGATGTATACTGTTATATTACTGAGTTGCTGTATGAGCTCTAATAATTTTGAGGTGGAGTCTTTTGGGTTTTCCACATAAAGTATCATGTCACTGCAAAGAGAGTATGACTTCTTCATTGCTGATTTGAATACATTTTATTTTGTTGTTGTTGTTGTCTGACTGCTGTTGCTATGACTTCCAGTACTATGTTGAACAATAGTGCAAAAGTGGGCATCCTTGTCATGTTTCTGATCAAAATGGGAAGGCTCTCAGCTTTCCCACATAGAGAATGACATATCCTGTGGGTTCTTAATATATGGATTTCATGAAGTTGGGGAATGTTCCCTCTATCCCTATGCTCTGAAGAATTTTAATCAGGAAAGGATGCTGTATTTTGTCAAATGCCTTTTCTGCATCAATTGAAAAGACCATGTGGTTCTTCTCTCTTTTTAGTTTATTCTATCACATTGATTGATTTGTGAATGTTGAACCACCCTTGCATCTTGGGGATAAATCCCACCTGGTCATGGTCATGGTCATCTTTCTAAAAAGATCAAAACTCAATATTTTTAATGTAATGTTGGATCCTATTAGCTAGGATCTTTTTGAGAAATTTGGTATTTATATTTATCAAGTATATTGGTCTGAAATTCTCCTTTTAGATGGAATCTTTGCCTGGTTTGGAGATCAAGGTAATGCTGGCTTCATAGAAAGAGTCTGGAAATTTTCCTTCTGTTTCTATTTTTTTAAGCATATTCAGGAGAATAGGCATTATTTCTCTTTAAATGTTTGGTAGAATTCCTCAGGGAATCCATCAGGTTCCGGACTCTTGTTTTTGGGAGATTTTTGATCACTGCTTCAATCTTGTTATTAGATATTGGTCTACTCAAGTTGTCAATTTCTTCCTGTTTCTGTCTTGGAAGTTTGTAAGTTTCCAGGAATGCATCCATTTCTTCTAGGTTACTTAATTTATTTGCATAAAGCTGTTGATAATAATTTCTGATGATTGTTTCTATTTTCTTGGTGTTAGTCGTGATCTCTCCACTTTCATTCATAATTTTATTAATTTGGGTCCTTTCTCTTTTCTTTTGGATTAGTCTGGCCAATGGTTTATTGATCTTATTAATTCTTTCAAAGAACGAGCTTCTAGTTTCATTGATGTGTTCTACTGTATCTCTGGTTTCTAACTCATTGATCTCTGCTCTAATTTTATTTATTTCCATTCTCATGAATGGAGTAGCCTTAATTTATTGTTGATTCTCCAGTTCTTTAAGATATAAAGAGAGTTTGTGCATTGGGGATTTTTTTTTTTTTTTTGAGTGAGGCTTAGATGGCTTGAGAATACCTTTGACTTTCTAGTCAAAGTTAAGCTGGCTAGAGAGTACCTTTAATAATTTTTTTAGTGTAACTATGTGGGTGGTATATGTTCTGAACCATTATGTAAAATGCCTTTTAGCTCCTGTATGAAAAAAAAAATTAACCATATGACAACAGATTTTCCCTCAAAACTCTGAGACTACTCCTTTCTTGAATTTAGTGTTTCATGATGACATCCTGTCATCCAGACTGATTTTCAGAATATAGTCTCTTAATGATTCCAACACCTATATAAATCAGTTATTATGATTTTTGCTAGAAATTTTTCCAATTTAAGTCTGCAGACTAGAAGGCACCGATTTCATTTAAAAAAAAGAATACCAAGATGAAGAGAGGAAAGATGACTGAATATTATATTCTGGATTCTGAATTGTCAAAATTACCTTTTATTTCACCCTCTAGGCAAGAAGTTAGATATATCTTGTTGAGGAATTTTACTAATCCTAGAAGGAAAGCCTACTAATAATGAAGTGGAGCTCCTCATTTTAATGCCCATTTAAAATGCCCAGTAGTGAAATTAACAGTTTGTCATTATTTTTCCTATGTTCAGAATTTCCAATCAGATTTAGTGTCCAAGAACAAATAACAAGGTGGTAGCTTTGAGCTTTGGCAGCCTGTAGGAAGATGTGAAAGGTTAGGAATCCACTTTCCAAAAATTGAGTATAAAGGTGAAGAAAACAGCCAAAAAAAACCCACCATTCTCAAGGGCTTTCTCTACAAATTGCCCAAAACAACTGATAAATGTTTACTTATGAAAAAAAAATGCTAGAATTTTGGGTAAGAAGAGTAGAAGACTGCTAGTTTTATTGCCTACAGCTGCTACCATTTCCCCAAATCCAGCTCAGGGGGAGGTGTTACCAAGGCACAGCTTACCATGAAAACCAGTAACTTCCACACCACAAGTTGCAAACAGTATTTTAGGAAGAGTGCAAAAATTCATACCTTGTGTCATTTTTAAACAAGAAGCAAACGCAAAAGAAAATGAAGGTGAAGTCACACTGCTTATCCCAGAAACTATCCTAACTAAGGTAAGAGCATTTCTCTATTGTTAAGGCCCTATAGACTTCCAATCTTATATAAGGGGAATGGAGAAGCTATGAGGCTGGAAAAAAAATTTGTGAAAGTAGAGAGCAGAGAATGTTTTCAGTGGACTTTTTGGAGAAACAGATAATTCTAGGCCTGGGCAGGAAATGTAGAGATGTTCCTGAAACATCTTATAGTGACAGAAAGTAAAGAAGTGCTATATTTTTTAAAAAGGAAGGAAAAGAAAAGAAAGAAAAAAAAATACACCTCCCCAGCCTACACACACACACACACCCTCTACAATGCCCATGGCACACATAAACCAATTGAGCTCCCACTAGTCAAAGCAGGAGCATTATGAGAAACAAAATAAAACAGTATTATCTTATAACCCAAAGTACAAAATAAATGTCCATGACTCCCTGAGTCCCAACTACTAAAAGCAAATGAGTGAATAAATAAACGGGAGAGAAGTAACAAATCTGTGCAGAATTCCAAATAACTCACAGATACTCCTCCCTCAAAGATATAGAGTATAACTCTCAACTCCTTCAGTGTGGTTTGTGTATTGGGAATTCATCTCCAAAAGTACCTGTGGAAAGGGGAAAAAAGAGTAACTTCACAGTGAAAGAACCTGACCAAAAATAATAGCTGGGTAATTAAGGTTAACATCAACCATGAAAGTCACATTGATATTCTGTGACCTTGATATGATAAAATGAAAATGGCATTTCATGTGGTCTTCCTCTCAAAAACACATAAATACAATCCAACAATGAGGGGAAATATCAGGTGAATCCTAACAGAGGGACACTTAAAAAAAAAAAAAAACTGATCAAAATTCCTCAAAACAACCATGGTCAGGGTCACAAGGAATCTAAGAAGACATGAGTACTAAATGTAATCGAATGTTCTGAATGGGATCCTGGAAAAGAAAAAGACCAATAGGTAAAAATAAAGAAATGTTAATAAAGTATAGCGTTAATACTAATGTATCAACTGGTTCTAAAGTAAGATTTAATAATAGGATAACTATAATAATTTTTTAGCTAATTTAAAATGATACTAAAATTAGACATCCATGAAAAAAAGAACAAGGAATGTTGATAGGGCAGAGAAACCAATCTGAGAGATTTCCCAATGTTCAAACTGGAAAAATTTGGGCAAGAAAATGGATAAAATCTCAAACATTCAAAAAATCCATATGTATACTAATATGAATGAATAACTGACTAATAAATATATGAGAAGATACAGCTCTCCCATACAGAAGAATTCAAATTCACAAAGGTAGAATGAATAAAAGAAATAGAAAATTTTCATTAGAACAACACAGAATAATTGTTTCATTGTCAAGATCCAGTAATGCATGCTACAATTAGTGGGCAAAAGTTTAAGAAGAAATAGGATATTTGAGGAATGTATTAGTATCTCCTTAAGATATTTATTGATTACCAAGGGAAAATGGTCACTTTACACTGGGGAAACCTAGCAGACAACACCTTCTACAAGGGACTAAGGTTAATATCATCATTAATAAGATATATCAACCTTATTTACTCTCAGACATGATGAATTTATGGAATTTTCACTTCTGTGGTATTTTTGTCAAAAATAACCTTAATCAAATCTTGGAACAAATCGGACAAATTCAATTCAGAGATTGCTGTCGAAACAAATGGCCAGTACTCTTCAAGTTTCAAGACTAAGAAAGATTGAAGAATGTGACTTTCCTCCTGGTGGAACCATACCAGTTTCTGGCCTGGATTCCTAATCTATTAAGGCCTTAGTTTACACATCCCTCCATATTCTAACTATTGGTGTGGATTCAGAATATTTGCCATTGGATGAATGCAAATGTTATATCTTTGAGGAAAGTGCACTCCACTATGGCATAATTCCAATGCTAACTTTTTAGCTGAGTTTTAAATAATGTATTCTAATGATCTATTTGGCTGCATCAAAGTGATGTAGAAAACTCGGTGGATTTCATGAAATTGCCTTGAACAAATCCTTTGTGAAACCCATTGAAGTAAGTCAGCCATTCTGTAAGACTACTATGAGAGCGATGAGGCAGTAAGATTAGAGGTAGAAAGGGCAAATCCACATCCAATTTGAAGTATCAATCTGGTAAAGGCTAATTATAGATGCTTTCAGAGTGGAAAGTTCTGATGTAATCATCTTAATACTAAGTGGCCAACAGGCCTTCTTAAGGAATTGTACCATATCGAGGTCTCATCTCTGGTCTCTGTTCTTGACAGGTTGGACAAGCAGCAGCATGAGAAACCTTATCAATCTTGGTGAGAAAGAAATACTGTTGAAGCCCAGCTTCCATCACTTGACTCTATTCATGCGTCAAAATGCAAGCACTGAAATGTAGATATTCTGAAAATCAAGCTTGTGGCATACATTTTTACATTTTTTAATAAAGTTGCTATGAAAACATTGATATTACTTAATTATATTAATATAAAAATGCCTTCTTGAATGAAAAATTATTTTTATTGTGTAATATCAGGAATAGATCCTGATGTTCAGAAATCCATTGTGATCCATTATACTGCATTGATACTTTGTATAATCCATTATACTGCATCAATATAATCCAAGCATTCAGAGCTGAATTTGGTATTTAAATACAATAACAAAGTTTTATTTAATTTTTCTATACCCTCCTCCAATTTATTACATGTCTATTGACATAGTCACCAATCTTTTTTTTTAATTGCAAGTATAGAGAGAAAGTGTGTTGTAGAATAAGTAGCAATGGAGTTAGCTGAAATTCTGAAAATTGAGAAAAGCTTTACCATGCAGTTATTGGTCATGAAGCTCTAATCTCTGTGAAATATGTGTGTATATGTATATACATATACACACATATATATGTATATATGTGAAATATATGTGTGTATATATATATATACACACATAAACACACACACATGATGCTTTCAGATAATGAAATAAATTAATCTTTTGTTTACACAAACTATAAGAAATTAAGAGAGTTTGCATAAATGAAGTAGAAGTTCAAAATACCCTGTGCACTTGAGTGTTCATATTATACACAAATATATGAGAGATATTATATAATTGACCAAACCTGAAAGCAGTCTACTTAATAAAGTGTCAATCAAATAATTTTAGGCTAACCATATTTTTCAAAAGCCTAGTTATTAAACATATAATTGTAATGTCAGATAAAAGCAAAGCATTTAAATTAGAACAAAAAGCTCATTATTTAATCACCCTCACTTTCTAATAAATGTGAAATTTTGGATACACTATGACAATTTCTGTCTTCAAGAATTGGCTATTCTAATTTACATTTTTAATTTATGCTTTTGTCAAATAGCACTATTATAATCATACTGAAAAAACAATTGATAATCACTAAATTAATAAATCAAGCAATAGGAAAAAACACAAAATTTTGAAAATAATAGCAAATGTGATATTACCATTCTTATAATTGGTTAACATGTAATTTAAAATTATATGAAATCATACTTCTTCAACTTCAGTCAAAATCATCTAGCTGAGAATTACAAAATGTAATACAGATCATCATTGTTCTGATATATCCAATGAACTGAAAAAAAAGTTAAATGCAATCATTATAAATTTTAAAAATGTTAGTAACATCTTTTCCAAGTTGTTTCTTGACTGAAACTTCCAGCTTCCTGAAAACACTGAACTATGTTTCTCTTTAAAAATGTAATGCCCACATTTCAGCAAACTGCATACTTTTGGCCTTCAACAGAAAATGACTAAACAACGTAGGTTTAAAACTGAGTAACTTGTTAATACAAATATTTCTTTAGGTGAGGTGCATAAGAGTTTGTAAAGGCTGATCCAAAGGATATGAAAGATCTGTGATTTTTTTAAAATTTGAACTGTGCTTGAATTATTTTATAAGGAATTAATAAATACAAACAACAGAAAGAAAAAAACATTCAACATAGCACCAATATAAGCTAGTTTCATTCTGTTCTATGGAAATTAGAAGTGAAGTATTGGGTTTTGATATTTTGAATAGAAGTGTGGTAATAAGTAAGTCTGGAAACTATGAGAATCATTGTCCACAACCCGTTCAGTCAGCTTCTGAACATGATCACATCACATGTTTACAAAAAAAAAACTTCAGTTTTGAAGATGCAATAATTAATGAAATGAACTACCAGGTTGAAAATTAAATTACCTTTTCAGAAGATGTATATTTTAACAAATAGGATCTTAGAACTATCAGAGCAATAAATTGCCTTAGATAATTGTAATCAAATTTAATAACATTTAAATAAAAATCAAATCACTCTGATTATGTCAAAAGATGCATAGCAAATACATGCTTGCATAATTTTAGCATCTGGAAAGCTTTATGTATTGCAAAACTATCTGAAATATTTTTAAAAGCCTACGCTCAACCATTTGAGAATATTTTATTTAGCCTGTTCATTTTTAATTGCTTTATTTCAGATTCCAAAATTCCCAATTTTCCAAGAAAAGCAAATGGATTAAAGTATTAATGACTAATATGTCAATGCCTAAGATATATGTCAAATAACTCAACAGGGATAATAAATAATTTAATGCTTCAGTGCATACAGTTATACAAATATTTATTCATGTTCTATCATAAATAATGTTTTCACATTGATCAAAAATTATCTGAAGTGAAAATTTTCTCTCTTAATTGTAAGCTTACCTTTGGTATCCTTTTTAATTTATACACAATAGATAATACATATAATCAATACATATAATATTTGTGTATATAATATATATAATTTTTTCTGATGTGATATTTAAAAGATATTGTGATTTATTCACATAGACCTATTTGAACTAAAAAAATCCTCAATCATTGGATGATAATAATAACTGAACATCAAGTCAAACTTTATATTTGACCAAAATGCATATTTAGTCTTTGATTAACAGCTCAGGACATACCCAATAAATTATAATCAATCAATATTTATTAATAAGTTCGTTATAAAGTATGCTTCTTTGTTGAATTTTAAAGAGATGAGTTAACACAACAACACACTCCCATTTTTAAAAATTGTTTTCATGTTTTTCTCTTCAGGACACCAAAATTTAAGTTTCATGAAAGCAGAAGCTTGTCTATCTTGTTCTTTGATATATTCTAATCACTAGGAAGAGTGCCCAGAAGAATTAAATGAAACTTTCACAGAGAGGCATTAGTGGCAGGCTATCTGTCTCTTTCCCAGTTCCAGGATTACACATAAGGTCATGACCCGAGTTCTGACCATATTTCTTTATTCCATGCCAATAACTGATCATTGAACTACAAAACATTTTTAAGAAACAAAATTTTTAAAAAAGCAAAATTTCAAAACATAAAAAGTGTATGTTTACACAAATCTTTAAAAGGAATGTGCCCAATGAAAGGTTGTAGCGTAATATGTCTGAATTTTAAATAACCAAAAATCTTGATTAAAAAAAATATGAAGGTGGTTTTGATTTGTATTTCCCTGATGCCCAGTGATGTGGAGCACTTTTTCATGTGTCTGTTGGCCATCTGGATGTCTTCTTTGCATTTGGATGTCTGTTCATGTCCTCTGCCCATTTCTTGATTGGATTATTTGTTCTTTGGGTGTTGAGTTTGCTAAGCTCTTTGTAGATTTTGGATACTAGCCCTTTATCTGATATGTCGTTTGCAAATATCTTTTCCCACTCTGTCAGTTGTCTTTTGGTTTTGTTGACTGTTTCCTTTGCTGTGCAAAAGCTATGATCTCCCTGATATGAGGAAGGGGAGATGCAACGGGGGTGGGAGTTAAGGTGGTAGGAAAAGTAAAAATGAAACAAGATGGGATCAGGAGGGAGACAAACCAAAAGAGACTCTTAATGTCATAAAACAAACTGAGGGGAGTGGGGGGGAGAGGGGTTGGGAGAGGGGGGTGGGGTTACATTATATGTTTAAATAAAGCTTAAAAAAAATATATGAAGGTGGGACACCTGAGGTTAATTTTGGCTCAAGTCATGATCTCAGGGTTGTGGGATAAAGCCCTGCATCAGACTCCATTCTCAGCATGGAGTTAGTTTGAGATTCTCTCCTTCTCCCTCTGCTCATGCTTTCTCCCTCTCCCTCAAATAAATAGATAAAATCTGAAATAAAATATAAATGTATTTAAAGAAATCAATAGAGTAGCCAGGTTACATTATGAAATTATAGACTTTGAAAAAACATAAGATGATGAAGTAGCTAGAAACAAAAGTAAATGTAAAATACTAAAATAAACCCAAAATAGCTTCATGCCACCTCCCTAGTTTTATCTCTGTGTTCTTCCATTCACTGTGCCTGCCTCTTTCACCCTCTTTGCCTAAAGTAAACAAATGCATAAAAATAAAAAAATAAAATAAACCCATATTAATTTTGTCAGGATTATTAAGCATAAAGTATGAATCCTGAAAAACTAAACACAACATTTCTTTTCAGTTCTGCTTGAAACATGAAAGAAATGCATAACTCTTGTACACTAGACAGCCAATATGTTAACAAATGACAGGAAATTTTAAAAAATCACATTTCTCATTAAATTCTATACTTTCTGATGAAGAAGTTTATCTTCAATCTGAAAAAACAAAACAATATATACAAACAGGTTTGGAATTAAAATCTATGGGTGAGGAAGATCTGATAAGAGTTCACCACATCCCTTTAAACATAATTTAGGTCTCCTGGTTAAGGTGACTTAAATCACAAGAGCAAAGATTTGCAAAAATGATCTTGGGTTGAGACATGACAATGTATTTGAGCATTGTCATGACAGAGTTGACAGAAGATTCAATAAAGCCAAATATCATTAATTTCCAAAGGAAAAATTTATAAAGGCCAGACATAATTGCTAAGATTTAAATCAGTCTATATATCACATTCTACTATAATGTGTGTTAAGTTATTATTTAGATAATTTGTGGAGTTACTTAGCAAAGTATAACTAGATTCTAAATACCATTTGTTAAGACTACAATGATATTTTCCGTATTTTGATGAAAAAATAGAGAACTGATATAAACATACTCTGCTACAGTTATTGCACTTTTTGCATGAATGTGTAGCTATTGGTCCTGTTGGAAGTTCTTGTAGTTAGTTATAGATTTATCCAAGGAACATTTCCTAACAATAAGGAATAAAACTGGATGGAAAGTAAGAGGTCTGTCTCTGGCCCTGTCCTATTCTATATTTCAATTAATTGCTTAGATAAAAATATAAGATGCAGGTATATCACAATATTAAATGATATGCATTTAGTTGAAAGCATATATTGTGAGGGCAACTGGAAAATTATAGAAGATCCAAAGGTAATGGCTAAGAAGATAAAGGCAAGTAATCGATGTAATGATTAAAGAGAAAAATAAATATAAAACAACTTTAAAATATATAGTCCAGAGAAGAAGAAGTGGAGGTTATACAAAATCAGGGACATATGATGTGCTTTGAGGTCAAAATAGGGGTATTATAAACTAAGATTTTAAAAATCAGGAGTCTTTCCTTATCTCTTAATATATGCCAATCTAGAAATTCATATGTGTAAATAAGTAACAGAAAAAGGCAGAATGAGGCATGTGTCAAAAGAGAAGAAAATTGGCATAAGACTAGTGTAAAGAACATGGACTTGTGAGAGTGTTGCTGGATGATATACAAATTATGAAATAATAGAAATTTAGTCATATGGTCGTGGGCATTGGGTAGAAGAATTTCCCAGATGGAAGAATAAGCATAGAGAAGACAGTCATGGGAAAGTTAGGAGCTCACTTTGACACAATAAACCTTCAAATTGATTAAGGCTTTCCCCATAAAGGGTAATAATCACAAAAATTGTTTTAGTTTTGTTTTATGGGAGGGGTGATATAATTAAATATACAAGTCAGAAAATATAATCTGGCAGTGATAACTGAGGCAAAATAAATGATCATTATAATGCGATTTGTAGCAAGGAAAGAGGTAAGAGTAGAAAAGATGAGTCAAAGATATTGTAGGACAGATTTGACAGAACTTTACAACTAACTCACTGTCAAAGGAAGAGAACCCAATAATATTCAGTCATATTTCAAAAGGGAGGAGGAAGGTTCAGTGATGCTGACTGGAAGAATTTTGTCATTATAGAAATAAGGTCCAGGGAATACCAAGCAGGTGAAAGAGGAAAAGAGAAGACAATCTTGCAAATCTAAAATTTGGGGCACTTCTCATACATGAGGTATTTCTATCTGCTTTGAGGAACATTTCAATTTGGACTGCCTTGTTATCCGTTTACTTTATTTTGATAGCTATAGTTCACATTACACAATATAAATTATCTTGAAGCCATATGTGCACATTTTTTAAATTGCATGTTGACTTACACTCTAAATACACTTTAGAGAAATGCTTCTGATCTTTTAAAAAAATAGTGTAAAACATACATGTATGCATGAAAAAGGCATAAACTCACCCATATACAACTTAAAGAATTTACAATGAATGAACTTATCTGTGTAGCCAGAACCTAAATCCAGATAGAAAACATTTTTATTACCATAGAGGCCTCCACTGAACCCCTTTTAAGTATACAGCTCTCCTTCAAGTTTAGCCACTGCTTGAATTTCTAAGTCTGCTTTATATTTTATGTAAATGAGCCAATACAAGATTTCCTCTTTTATGTCTTTTTCCTTTTGCTCAGAAATATATTTATAAGGCAGTTATATTGCTGTACACAGTTGAAGAGCTTTCATTCTTATTGTTAAATATGTGTGAATATATCATAATGTATTTATCCAATCTACACTTGGTGACATCTGATGGGTATTGGTAAATTTTAAGATTTTGTATATTACTAGTTATGGTGCTGTAAAGGTCCTTATATGTGATGCCTGATAAATATATTACGAATTTCTTTTGGGATTATGCCTTATAACTACAACAGGAATCACTGGGTCAAAATTATGTATATGTCCAGTTTTAGTAAATAGTACTAGATTTCCAAAGTATTTGTACCACATGTATTTCCACAAGCACTATTGAAGACTTATAATTGCTTGACATTCTCACCAATACTTGAAATAGCTATCGGTTCTCATTTCAATTATTCCAATGTGTGTGGTGGCTTTAATTTATGTATCTCTAAAGACAAATGAATTTAAGCATCGTTTACATTGTTACAATAAACATCATTTATTGGTCAGATACATATTCCCTTTGATAAAGTGTCGCTTAAATAATTTGTTTATTTTTCCACAGGTTTTCGTTCTCTATGAATAGTAGTTGTTCTCTATATATTCTGAATGTGAGTCTTTTATCTGATATATGTATTGCAAATATCTTCTCCTATTCTGATTTTTTTCATTTCACCTTTTCTTTATGACCTTTGAGAGAAATTCCTTTTTTTTTTTTAAGATTTTATTTATTTCTTTGAGAGAGAGAGAGAGAGCACAAACATGGACAGTGGCAGGCAGAGGGAGAATTTGTTTCTGCTGAGCAGGGAGCTCGATGTGGCTTGATCCTAGGCTTGATCCTAGGACTCTGGGATCATGACCTGAGCCAAAGGCAAATGCTTAATGGACTGAGCTACCAGGAGCCCACCATTGACATAAATTGTTAATAATAACACGATTGTTACAACATTTTTCTTCATTTAAAATTTGCATTTTTTAGGACGCCTGGGTGGCTCAGTTGGTTAAAATTTGCATTTTTAAATTATATTTAAAAAGTCTTGACATATTCCAGGTCATCAAGTTGTTATCCCATATTATCTTCTACGAACTTTATTGTGTACCTTTTACATTTAGACCAGGAATGTACTGGCAATTTATTTTCTGAATGTTGGGAGAATGCAGTCAATACTGGTTTTAAAATATGAATTTCTAAGAGACAAAGTCATTTATAGAAAGACTGTGTTAAAAAAAAAAAAGAAAGACTGTCTTTTCTCACTATTCTACAGTGTCACTCTTGTCAACCATTTAGTGTCTTTATATGTGTAGGACTCTGTTCCTTTCTGTTCCATTGATCTATTTTTCATCTGTGTAACAAGACTGTGCTGTTTTAATTAGTATTCCTTTATATAGGTTTTGAAATGCCACTATAAGAACTCAAATTTTGTTCTTTAGGCTGCCTTGATGTTTCTTAGACATTTATTTCTTTTTTTTCTCATAAAGATTTTATTTATTTATTTGACAGACAGAGATCACAAGTAGGCAGACAGGCAGGCAGAGAGAGAGAGGAGGAAGCGGGCTCCCTGCAGAGCAGAGAGCCCGATGCGGGATTCGATCCCAGGACCCTGAGATCATGACCTGAGCCGAAGGCAGAGGCTTAACCCACTGAGCCACCCAGGCACCCTAGACATTTATTTCTTAATATAAATGTCAGAATCAGCTTGTCAGTTAATTTTTTTTCTATCTTCATTGAGGACTATTTGACCAATATAAGTATAAATTGTATCTATTCAAAGTGTGCATTGTGATGATTTGATATGCATATACATTATGGAATGATTACCAAGATCAAGATAACTGACAGAAACATCAGCTCATATAGTTAAATCTTTTTGTTTAATTTGTTGTTAGAATGCTTAAGATCTATTCTCAGCAATTTTTAAGTGTATAATACTTAGATCCTCAGAACTTAGCATTTCTTATAACTGAAAGTTTGCACGCTTTAATCTAGATCTTCCCATTTCCCTCTCACTCCAGCTACTGACAACCACCATTCTATTATCTGTTTCAATGAAATTGTGCATGTGGATATATATATATATATATATATATATATATATATAATTTCATGTGTCTATGGATATATATATATATGTATAATTTTTAACCCATTCATCCATTAAGGGATATTTAGGTTGTTTGCATATCTTGGCTACTGTGGATAATGTTGCAATGAACATGGGAATGCAAACATCTGTTTGATATTCCGTCTTCATGTTGTTGTTTTTTTGTTTATGGATATGTACTCAGAAGTGGGATTGCTAAATTATATGGTAGTTCTATTTTTTTTAAAGATTTTATTTATTTAACAGACATAGATCACAAGTAGGCAGAGCGGCAGGCAGAGACAGAGAGAGGGGGAAACGGGCTCCCTGCCAAGCAGAGAGCCCGATGCGGGGCTCGATCCCAGGACCCTGGGATCATGACCCGGGCCGAAGGCAGAGGCTTTAACCCACTGAGCCACCCAGGTGCCCCTGGTAGTTCTATTTTTAAGTTTTGAGAAGCTTCCATACTATTTTCTTAATGGATATACCAATTTACTTCCCCACGAACAGCACACAAGTGTTCCCTTTTTCCCACATCCTCACCAACATTTGTTACCTCTTGTCTTGAGAATAACCTTTCTGACAGATATGAGTAATATCTTGCTGTGATTTTGATTTGCATTTCCCTGGTGATTAGTGCTGTCGAGCACCTTTTGTGTACTTATTGGCCATTTACATGTCTTCTTTGGAAAAATGTTGATTAGGCCTTTTGCTCATTTTAATTGTATTATATGATTTTTGCTATTGACTTGTATGAGTACTTTATATATTTTGGATTTAACCCTTATCAGATGTTCTCTTTTTGTGTTTGAGAATTTGATTATATTGTGTCTTGGTAAAGATCTCTTTGGTTTGAACTGAGCATTCTGATGCCATATCTTTATGACCATATCCAGATAACCAAATCTTTCCTCAAATTTGGTTTGTTTTAAGTAATTATTTCTTTAAATGAGTCCCTTTCCCTCTCTCTTCTCCTTCTGGCACTCTCATAATATGACTATTGATTCATCTCATGGTATCCCATAATTCTCATAGGCTTTCTTTACTCTTTTCATTCTTATTTGTTTTCTTTTTTCTGATAGGATGGGGTTATAAAATCTGTCAAGCTCACAGATTCTGTCTTCTGTTTGATTGTTGAAGCTCTCTATTGCAGTTTTTATATTATTCATCTGTTCTCCAACTCAATAATATGTGTTTGGGTGAGTCTGGTGGTGAGTATTAAGGAGGGCACATATTACATGGAGCACTGGGTGTGGTGCATAAGCAATGAATTTTGGAACACTGAAAAGAAATAAAATAATAAAATAAAAGAGATGTGTTTAGTTCTTTTTTAAGATTTCTATTTCTTTGTCGAACTTCTCATTTTTTTTCATACATTGTTTTCTTGATTTCATTGGTGTCTCTCTGTGTTCTCTTGAATCTTACTGGCCTTTCTTAGGGGTTGTGGGGGGAAGAGAAGAGGAAATGAAACAAGATGGGACTGGGGAAGGAGACAAACAATAAAAGACTCTCAGTCTCATGAAACAAAAGGAGGGTTGCTGGGGGGACAGGGGAAGGGATAAGGTGGCTGGGTTACAGACATCGGGGAGGGTATGTGCTATAGTGAGTGCTGTAAATTGTGTAAGACTGATGATTCACAGACCTGTACCCTTAAAGCAAATAATATATTATATGTTAATAAAAAAGATAGATTGAAAGTAAAAGAATAAAAAATGATATACTACTTAAACATTGAAAATAATAATAATTAAATGAATTTTTTTTTTTTTCTGGTGATTTTCAGATCTCCATTTCTCTGGGGTCAGATAATGGAAAGTTACTGCATTCCTTTGATGGTGTCAAGTTCCTTTGCTTTCTCGTGGTTCAAGTGACTTTGCACTGTTTGTGCTTTTGAGGGAGAAGTTACGTCTTCTAGGCTTATCTGACTGACTTTGGTGCAGAAAGGCTTTCACCAAGATATGACTGTGAGGGCATGGCTGGATTGGGTGCAATGTTTCTGGCTCCTGGAATAATGTATTGGCATAATCTTCATGTAGCTCTGTAATCTGAGGTAAATGATGGGTAAGGTGTTGGATGAGGGAAGGATCTTCTATAGACAAGATTATGGAAATCCTGTATGTGTTAGTGATGGCTAGTTCTCTTGGGGTCCTTGGAGATGAAGACTGCTGCAGTCCTCTTGTTTTCCTTCACCCCCATCCACGGGAGGATGTTATAGCCAATGGATCTTTCTTGTCACTGGCACCAGCATGCTGGGACTCAGTGGTAGTGGAGCTGGGATTCTGGGATTAGAGATACACAGAACTACCACAGCTTTTGGGTTCCAGGTCATCGGGCACTTACTGCGGTATGGCACCAGAATGTATGGTGCAAGGATGTGCAGCTTTCCCATGGAACTAGGATCTTGTTCTCTGGTGCTCACAGAAATGATTCATGCCCTGGGTGCAGGACAGGAAGGCAACAATAGCACAGGCCCTAGGATGACAGCCTGGAGCAGTAGCTTGTGTCTAAGACAGGGTGGGACAGCAGCACACTCTGGGTAGTGGCTTAAAGTTCTAGCTCTGTTCTTACGCAGTACTTACAGATCAGCAGCAGCTTACCCGTAACGGCAATTTGCAGCCTCCACTAAGAATCTTGGAGCAAGTCACAGAACTGCAGCAACAAAGTCCCAGGGATGATGGATCAAAGCCAGGACTTGGACCTGGGGTTGGGGTGCCTAGCAGCAGCAGCAGCAGCAGCAGCATTGTGGTTATGGTGTGTCAAAGACCCAACTTGGGACTCTGAGGTAGAGTGCCGAACAGTGGGACCTCAGTGCTGGTAATGAAAGTTCACAATGAAGACATGGGACCTAAGGGTGGAGTGCAGAGCAGCATTAGCTCTGGTATCTCAGATGACAATGTGTTGTGGCTATTGGCAAGCCAATCCCAGCAAGCAGGGCACAGCAGTGACTAGAGAACCAGGGCCCAGGTCTCACTGTAGTGACATCTCCAGCCCCAGGGAGGAAACACAATAGCAGAGACTCAGGGCAGCTCTGTCAGCTGTGTTCATCATCAGTAAAGATGTGGAGGTCCTTAGGCAAAAGCTAAGATATCCATGGAGTGAAACTTGCTGGGATACTCCTGCTCTCCTTTTCTGAGTAAGGTGAATTCCTTCCAAATTGTACTTCTTGGCACGAGGCTCCTCTGAACTGGGATATAAGGTGACACAGGTAATATGCTTCCTATGGGGTTTTGTTTGTTTGTTGTTGTTATGCTTTTTTATGTAGCCATCGTCAGTTTTTTAGTTCCTCGGGATTTCTGCTGCTGCTTCATTATAGCTCAGGGCTTTCTAATGAACTATTTTTACTGGTTTATTATTATTCATTTTTTATTGTTTTTATGTGGGAGATTATCATTGGTTCCTTCTAGCCTTCCATCGTGCATCTTGCTGAAGTAACCTTAGCTTACAATTCACACACACACATGTGCACAGACTGGGATTTTTATTGTGATTACATTGAATCCATAGATAAATTGGAGAGAATTGATATTTTTACAATACTGAGTCTTATTATCCATAAACATATAATTACATTTTTAAGATATTCTTTAATTTTGGGGCGCCTGGGTGGCTCAGTGGGTTAAAGCCGCTGCCTTCAGCTTGGGTCATGATCCCAGGGTCGTGGGATCGAGCCCCATATCGGGCTCTCTGCCCAGCGGAGAGCCTGCTTTCTCCTCTTTCTCTCTGCCTCTCTGTCTACTTGTGATCTCTGTCTGTCAAATAAATAAATAAAAAATCTTTAAAAAAAAAAAAAGATATTCTTTAATTTTTTCAAATAAAGTGTAAAATTTTGTCTTTGTAAATGTCCTACATATGTTTTGTTAAATGTATTTGTAAACATTTCTCTGATGCTCTGTTAAAAAGAACTTTTTAATAATTGAAAAAAGTACATCATAGTCCAATCATTTTATAGTTTTAGATGTTTGATATATTGTATCAAAGAGGTGTTCTGTGAACTATCACTGTTGGTTTGTCTTTAGTTCCCATGTGTTATTTCTATAAGGTCTTCTTTTGTGGATGTCTTTAGTTCCTGGATATATTTTTTAGGATGACAAAAGGTTATGAACTCTACTATTCTCATTATACAGTTAGGTTGCAGAGTTCTCTAAACTCCATTCTGTTCAACAATTCCTTAGGTCAGCAGTTTCTGTCACAGTTGTCACCTGCAGGAACGACAATGATAAAGTAAGCCACCTGTATGCATTGTGGCAAGGTCACAATAACCTTTGTGTTTTCTCTCCCAGCTATAGCAGCTATTTAATTAGATAACAATGACTAATAACAAGAATATATACTAGCAGATTTCTTTTCAAACACTAATGCCAGGAAGTAGACATCCTATAGTAATATATACATAAATAATGAAGAACGCTTTGAGAAATGCAAAGAGTTTCATTGGTATGAATGCTATATATGTAGTACATATTTCTCCTTGCGTCATCCATCATAATAACAAAGGTATAAATATAAAGTACGATAATGTAGGAGAGTAGAAGTAGGAAAATCAATTTAAGACACTAAAACACAACCTCTCCTTGCCATCCATTTTGGACATGAGTCTTAATGGAGCACTGTGGTGATAAGGCAAAAGCACTTAATTTTTTCAGTCAGTCGGGCAGTCGGGAAAACAGGGCTTTTGCTTTTGTCTTTGTTTTAAATATTGAGAGTCCACCATAAAGAAAACAACTGTTTGTGTGATAACTGATTCATAAATATCTCTCAAAAGGCACATGAAGAATAACAGTGATAAAGTGTAGCTGGAAGGGTATGAATCTCTCACTTCTGTAATAAAGATTGGTTTAAACTGGGAATGGTTATGATTGCTCGGGTTTAGATAAGATGAAAAGCTGGTTTTATTTTTTATGAAGTACATACTCTATGTGAGAAAAAAGGGCGCAGGAAAGAAGGGAAAGAAAGGGAAAGGAAAAAAAGGAAGGGGAAAGACTTACATTTCTTGTTCTCTATGAGGTCTCATGAAGTGGACATCTAACATTTTGACTTATAAATTTTAAGGTGATACTGAAAACAAATAGAATATTATCATTCTAAAATAAGTTATTGGTTTATAACAGTGAGTATATAGTGGAGGTCTGATATGCCAATTTCAGAGGCAAGGGGGGAAAGGCTCCAGTTAATTGGCATAAGAGAAGTCAGGGATCTCTTCTATGTTATTGAGGATTCATTTCTGATACTCTGGGGCCAAGGTTTTGAATATTGACTTTGTAAAGTTTTTGGTAATCTTACAAAACACACAGACAGTGAGTAGTTATCTGAGGCATGCACCTCTTTTGCACAACTGTTAAGTTGCAGATGATCCAGAGGTACGTAAAGTAATTACGTTCCTACCTCTGTGGTTTCCTGAGTGTTCAGGGTCCTCAAGAATTCCATTCACAAAAATCTATCTTTGCCATATTTCTTGTTAGTGTAATTGTGAGGCTAGGCTTTGGAAGATAATATATATTTGTTTTTAAAGACATGGTAAAATCCTAGTACATCTGGCTGGCTCAGACAGCAGAGCGTGCTAGTATAGTTGATCTCAGGGTTGAGTTCAAGCTGCATGTTGGGCATAGAGCCTACTAAACAAACAAACAATCAAGCAAACATTATATTTTAGAACACTATGTAAACAAAAAACATTCAGTATTGTGAATTTTAAAGACTTTTTTCTAAGTTATATTTCTTCTTTGAAATGAAGCAATAAAGGACAGTTAGGGTTACATTAGTTTGTTTGTTTCCTCTTGCTCTGCCCTACATATCAATGCTTATCTATAAATTTATTTTATACATTTAGTGTATGAAATTGTTCTATGACACTTCATTGAAATCTCTGTCTACTTTATTTGGGTGACTTCATTTACTATTTCAGAATAATACTAGTAAAATTCAACATCTGAATGATTTTCATATTTTAATTGAATTTAAGAGAAAATGCTATTTCAATCAAAATTTCAAAAAGCAAAATTCAAGACTTGCTAAGTAATGGTTCTAAAATTATTTTCCATTGATTAATTCTTTTTAACCACAGGGAAGAGTTTTCTTTTTAATATCCTAATTTTTATTTTTAAGAAAAACATCATTTGAGTTATATAAGTTTATTTATTTATTTATTTATTTATTTATTTATTTATTTATTTATGAAAAGAGAACAGGAATTCAAAGAGAATAAAGTAGGAACCAGCAGGAGGCTCTAGATAGTGAATTTTCACTACAGAACTAAAGACAGCTTCTGAAAGAGCTTAAAAAAAGAAAAAGATAAATCAGGAATATATCCTTAACCATGTGTTATTCTACTTGATAAATATTTATTTTCATCAGCAAGAACACTGAAAAATTGAAAATGAACTTAAACCTATAATAAAATTTTCAGTGCCCTAGGCAAACTAAAATAAAATGATTTCTAATTTTGGGATTGGCATCAATCTACTTGCTTTTTTTTTTTTAAGATTTTATTTATTTATTTGATAGACAGAGGTCACAAGTAGGCAGGGAAGCAGGCAGAGAGAGAGAGGAGGAAGCAGACTGTCCGCAGAGCAGAGAGCCCAATGCAGGGCTCAATCTCACGACCCTGGGATCATGACCTGAGTCAAAGGCACGGGCTTTAACCCACTGAGCCACCCAGGCGCCCCCAATCTACTTGCTTTTAATTTTTTAAAAAATGTTCTGATCTAGTAAATAAATTCTAGCTGCTAATAGTGATACCTGATAAGGAAAATTACCACATTGATTGCCTTACCTTTCCTTAAATTAATATGTAAAGTACTTTGTTAAGCTATGGTTTTTAAGTGTTGACATAAATGAGCTTGCTTTGGGAAAAAAAAAAAATCAACCTAACTATGCAGTCAGAGTCCCTCATAAATGCTTTAAAACCGTCTTTGAGACTATTATTTTTTTCTCTTTTAAAATTATTTAATAAAAAGAGAAGTGTCTCAATAGAAATTTATTTTAACATTTTCTTTAGTTGCGTAGTAATACTGTATTAATTTATGTCAATGTACAGTCCAGGATATTCTCTAGAATTTTGTTGCTGACTTAACACAGTAAAACAGGGCATCTACTCATGTATTTATTATAATACAATGACAAGAGGAATCTATTCTCATGGAACCATTGCTTTCCTATTTCTCTGTAGATAGTGAACTATTTCTAATGGCTCAGATAGATTTGGATTAATTCATTAATGCTATACTAATCTTTAATTATTGCTTTTTTTTCTCTCCATGTAACCTTTCCCATAACCAGGTTATTAGAGAAATAGAGTAATATTAAGCAGGAGTTCTAAGTCTCTGACTCATATCTTTTATATATGCAATTTTCCTTTGGATAAATGGGTAAAATATAGAATCGATTCTAAGCATATGTTCAGTCCTTGATGTAACATTAACCTCTGAGCCACCAGTACTCTGAGACTGACATAAATCATCCTCAGTATCCAAATATTTATGAATAAAATCATATGTCTTTTCATGTCAGTATTACTCTCCAATATACACTTCAATGATGAGTCTTTCATTTTTCTCTGTGCAAGTTTGTAATATATGAATGCTGCTCACAAAAAGACCTCAACAAATAATGTAACTTGACATTATAAATGTTTTCCATGTTCTTCTACTATTGTCCTTACCTGTTGCATCTACCATTTCTCCCAAATTTGTTGTTATTTCTATTAAGCTCAAACTTTCATCATTGGTAGGGAATTGTTTAGAAATGAATTTCATAAGAAAATTAGACACCCTGTTCATTTTATTTATTTTATTATTTTTAAAAGATTTTATTTATTTATTTGACAGTCAGAGAACATAAGTAGGCAGAGAGGCAGGCAGAAAGATATGGGAAAGCAGGGTCCCTTCTCGAGCAGAGAGCCTGATGTGGGGCTCGATCCCAGGACCCTGGGATCATGACCTGAGCTGAAGGCAGAGGCTTTAACCCAGTGAGCCACACAGGCACCCCCACCCTGTGCATTTTAAACAAAATATTTACATCATATAAAAAAGTTGGATAGATGATGCAGGTGACATAGTGAGACAGCAAAAGTTTTGCTGCCTGTGGTGCAACAAATGGGACACTGACAATCTCAGCAATGAGCATTCACTGGGTGACAGTGACCTGTGTCAGTGCTCCCCTTTCTTCCATTCAATAAAAACATGTTTGATTGAAGGATTTTTCTCAGGTAGGCCTTAACAGTTACCTCACTAATGATCCCAATTTCAACCAGTGACCCAGAAATGAAACACTACATTTCACAAAACTCCTGGAGTGCACTATAAACAAGACTTACGAAATGTCATGTCCTTGAAAACATGAAATCCAACATGCTGGTATGTGTCTTTTACTCAAAATTGAGTTCAGAAATAAAATGTTTCATGGGCCACAGAAGGAGGCTAGGTCTAAATATAAAAAGAAACACAAATCTCTTCTCTAGAAGTTAAACAGCAGAAAATCTGAAATTCGAAGTTATAGTGGTACAAGGCCAACCACATAATTCCTTTTGTAACCCAGAAGTACCCTCTCAATATTATTTGTAGCTCTGAGAAGACCACACAAGAAGTTTCATGATTTTTGTAAGGTGATGATTTCAGAAGTCCTGGAGAATCCAGGTTTGTTCGCACAAAAAACTATTAAATCTCTTTTAGCACTAATTGATTGCCTGATTTTTTTAAAACCCAAATGATAAGTATGCTTATCCGCTTCTGAAAAAAATACTTCACATAACAATTTATATTTTGAAATGTTCTATGTTCTTTTATTCTCACAGCCAGGGAGAAGCATTCACTTAAATCCAACAAATATTCAATTTAAGTATAGTATTAATATACATGAAAATGAATTGATAACCTATATAGACAGTTTTTTGAGTAGTTAAACATCTCACATTTTAATTTAATTTTTATGTATTTATTTTATTTATTTGACAGACAGAGATCACAAGTAGGGAGAGAGGCAGGCAGAGAGAGAGAGAGAGGAAGGGAAGCAGGCTCCCCGCTGAGCAGAGAGCCCAATGCGGGGCTCGATCCCAGGACCCTGGGATCATGACTGAGCCAAAGGCAGAGGCTTTAACCCACTGAGCCACTCAGGTGCCCCATATCTCACATTTTTAAATCATAATGCTGTGCTTGTTTACCCAAGCAAAAACAGCAATATAGAAGAATTAATTTTGTGACTGTTGATTTGCTGATCACTTTGCATCAGTGATTGCTAAGCGACTGTAGCTAAAGTTCTCCAAAGCACTCTTCAACTTTTCACTCCTACCAGCATAATATGTGAGTTCAGTTATACTGTCTTCTCACCAGCATTTATTATGGCCAGATTAAAAAAATTCTGTAGGGGCGCCTGTGTGGCTCAATTGGTTAAAGCCTCTGCCTTCGGCTCAGGTCATGATCCCAGGATCCTGGGATGGAGCCCCACATCGGGCTCTCTGCTTAGCAAGGAGCCTGCTTCCCTTCTCTCTCTGCCTGCCTCTCTGCCTACTTGTGATCTCTGTCTGTCAAATAAATAAATAAAATCTTAAAAAGAAATATTTGTAGACATTTTATATGGTGTATGGAAACCTTATTAGATTTCAATTTGTATTTCCCTGATGAATAATGATGCTGAATCTCTTTTCATGTGCTCATTTGTTATGTGCACATCTTTGTCAACCCATTTTTTTCAAATATTTTGTCTATTTTTAGTTGTTTATTATTGCTATTATTCAGTATTGATTTTTTTATGGATTTGAGAAATGTCTTTTATTATATATGTGATCTGCAAATCTTTTCTTGCAGTCTGTGTTTTGCCTCCTCCTTCTCTTAACAATATCTTTTGAAGTTCAGATTGTTGTTTTTTCTGTTCTGGATTATGCTTTTGATATTTTATATCAGCAGTATTTGCCTAAACCAAAGTCACAAAGGTTTATACCTATATTCTATTCCAGAAATTTTATAACTTTTGGTTTAACATTTAGGTCTATGGTGCAATTTGATTTAAAGTTTATATATGGTATGGCTCATATTGAAATTTACTTTTTTACATATGGATATCCAGTTGGTACAGCACTATCTGCTGAAAAAAAATTCCCTTTAAGCATTGAATTGCCTTTGCACCTTTGCTGGCAAACATATGTGGTTCTATTTCCAGATTCTCTATTTCTCTATTCATTGATCTACCTATCTATGCTTTTGCTTATACCAAGAGTCAACAAACTATTTCTGTAAAGGACAAAATAGTAAATATTTTAGACCTTGATGGCATCATATCTTTCTTTTTTTCTTTAATTTTAGTAAGTTCAACTTAAAATTTACATAACAACATGGGGCCAATGTCTACCATATTAGACAGAGTAGGTCTAGAAAG
The DNA here is from genome assembly GCA_003697995.1 of Taxidea taxus jeffersonii. Lineage (NCBI taxonomy): Eukaryota > Metazoa > Chordata > Mammalia > Carnivora > Mustelidae > Taxidea > Taxidea taxus. The sequence goes on along the minus strand of ML105549.1, from coordinate 18,997 downwards.
AGGTAAAAGTCTTAATTTATGTTAGTGTTAGAAACTCAAGGATGCATACTATAATCACTATACCAGGCGTTAAAAGAAAGAAACACATTTAATTGGTAAGCTTAGTAGGTATAAAGATAGAATAATAAAAGTACTCAATCTAAAGGAAATAATTAAGGCAAAGGAAAAGTAATAGAAATCAAATACTTAAGGACTAATGTATCACAAATCACACTGTATATGAAGTAAATTCTACAATTATGTGAAAAAAGTTGTCTGATGAGATTAGAAAAATGGGTGACACAGGAGTGGCTGCGTAGCTCAGTCAGTCTGACTCTTGATTTTAGCTCAGGTTGTGATCTCAGGGTCCTAAAATTGAGCCCCATGTCAGTTTCCATGCTCAGTGGGGAGTCTGAGAGTCTCTTTTTCCAACTCCCTCTACCCCTCCCCCTGTGCTCTCTCTCTAAAATAAATAAATAAAACATATTAAAAAATAAAAATAAGCCACACAAATAAAATATAAGGAAATGGAAAAATTAAAACGAAGAACTTGAAAAAATATGAAATATGTGACAAGCTATTGTGGAAACACTAACCTAAACAAAGTTGATTGGATTATACAATTAGAAAAAGTAAATATTAATGTAAGAACTATTACTACAGATAAAGAGAATCTTTACAGTTGGTTTTTTTTTTTTTAATTTGACAGACAGAGACCACAAGTAGACAGAGAGGCAGGCAGAGAGAGAGGAAGGGAAGCAGGCTCCCGGATGAGCAGAGAGCCCAATGCGGGGCTCCATCCCATGACCCCAGCCGAAGGCAGAGGCTTAATCCACTGAGCCACCCGGTGCCCCAAGAATCTTTACAGTGTTATGGGTTTCAATCTACCAAAACAATTTAACAATTTTGTTTTCATAAACCCTAAAATATGAAAAAATAAAAATTGGTAAAACTAAAATAAATGTAAAATTTGACAATCTTAGTGCAAGATTTTAACAAACATCTCTCAATAACAGATAACACAAGTAAACTAATAAGACTATAAATATATGAACAACATAAAATTTCCCTAAATAACATATGCATGTCTGTACAAAAGAACTACAACAAAACCCATACTTTTTCAATATACATTTTTATTACCATGTTTGTATGTTAAGCAAATGAAACAAAAGCCAAAGGTTTTAAGTTATATATGTTATCTTACAGCAATGGTTTTATGTTCGAAATTAAAAATAAAAATATTAAAATCTTTAAAAAAAAAAAAAAAAAAAAGGGGCGCCTGGGTGGCTCAGTGGGTTAAAGCCTCTGCCTTCGGCTCAGGTCATGATCTCAGGGTCCTGGGATCGAGCCCCACATCGGGCTCTCTGTTCAGCAGGGAGCCTACTTCCCTTTCTCTCTCTGCCTGCCTCTCTGTCTACTTGTAATCTCTGTCAAATAAATAAAAATCTTAAAAAAAAAAATAAAAATATTATAGTAATTCTGAGGTTTAGAAATATGGAAAATAATTCTTTTTTAAGTTTGTTTGTTTTTTACTCTTTGTTTTTTTAAGATTTTGTTTATTGTGTGCCTGGGCGGCTCAGGTGGTTAAGATGGTTTAGCTCAGGTCATGATCCCAGGATCCTGGGATCGAGTCCTGTATCAGGTCCCTGCTCAGTGGGGAGCCTGATTCTCCCTCTGCCTCTCTCTCTCTGTCTCTCAGAAATAAATAAACAAAATCTTTAAAAAAAAAAGATTATCTTTATTTATTTGACACAGAGAGAGCATAAACAGGGGTAGCAGCAGGGAGAAGAAGAAGCAGGCTTCTTTTAAGCAGGGAGTCCAATGTGGAACTTGATTCCAGGATCCTGGGATCATGACCTGAGCCCAATGTAGATGCTTAACCAACTGAGCCACCCAGACACCCTTGGAAATTAAATTAATTCTTAATAATCAACAGCTCCAAAATATCACAAGGTAAATGATTATGCACACATCTGATGTATATAGTGCATAATATTCAGCTGACAGTGCTGAATGTTAAATATTTAGAATTATTGTTATATACAATATATATTAGTTGTTATATACAGTATATATTAATTTTAGTTTAATCATAACTAGAAAGAATTCTGCTTTTTTAAAATCCATTGTACATATTTGAAAGAGTAAGACAGCAAATCTTTTCAAAACACTTTTCACAAGAAGTTGTTTTAAAAATTATGTGTCCTTTGCCTCGTTGCATCCGAGAGAGCAAGATGGGTCACCAGCAGCTCTACTGGAGCCATTTGAGGAAATTTGGCCAGGGTTCTTGTTCTTGCCGAGTCTGCTCAAACGGGCACAGTTTGATCCAGAAATATGGCCTCAATATGTGCCGCCAGTGTTTCTGTCAGTATGACAGTGAACTTCCTTGAATGGGTCATCCAAGATACCTACCTGCAGATATCCAAGATACCTACCTTAATGCCAGCTCTTCGTACATAAAATAAAAATCCTCAAATTATGAGTGCTTTAAAAAAAAATTATGTGGAAGTTGGGGCATGGGGTGGCTGGCAAACATCCAACTCTTGATTTTGGCTTGGGCCATGATCTTAGTATTGTGGATCAAGGTCCAGCAAGCTTCAGGCTCAGAAGGGAGCCTACTCTATATTCTCTCTCTCTCTCTCTCTCTCCTTCTGCCCCTCTCCCTGCTTTCATGCATGTGCACTCTCTATTGATCTAAAATAAATAATAAATCTAAAAAAAAATGGAAGTCAAGAAGGGAAAAGAAGTCAAAGAAGAAAAAATGAAAATATTAAAAGTGATATATATAAAAAAATACACACACTCACACACACATATAAAAAGGTAAATGTTAGTTCTTTGAAAAGACTGACCAGTGTGAGAGTGAAGAGGAAAGAATAGATAAGAGAAAGCACAAATAATAATGATGTAACTAACAAAAATGGTAGAATTACTATGAATCTTATAAACAGCTTTATGCCAACAAATTTCATGATTCAGATAAAATAATCAAAAACTTTAAAAAAATAGAACTCTTTGAAATTAAAAGGAAATAGAAAATATGAATAGCTTATACTTTTTAAAGGAAATGTATCTGTAATTTAAAAAAAAAACAACTATCTTAAAAATAAATTCCATGTGTGCCTGGGTGGCTCAGTGGGTTAAGCCTCTGCCTTCGGCTCAGGTTATGATCTCAGGGTCCTGAGATCAAGTTCCGCATCAAGCTCTCTGCTTGGCATGGAGCCTGCTTCCTCCTCTCTCTCTCTGCCTGCTTCTCTGTCTACTTGTGATCTCTCTCTGTCAAATAAATAAATAAGTAAATAAATAAAATAAAATCTTTAAAAAATTAATAAATAAATAAATTCCATAACCTGATGTCTTAAGCCATGAATTCTAGCTTAGAATTAAGGAAGAAATAATGCACATTTTGTATAAACTCTTCCAGGGACTAACAAAAAAACGAAGACTAACTTACCTTTTTTTCTTTTAAATCATAAACTTGAGATCAAAACCTGAGAAGAACATTAACAGACCAGGTTAGAAAAACATAGTTTTTGTCATAAACATAGAAGCAAAAATTTTCAAATTAAAATATTGACAAACCAAATATAATGAAGTAAAAAATGGCTAATAGTTTACAAACAAATTAGATTAATCCAGAAATGCAAAGTTGACTTTAAATTTAAAAAATCAGTTGCTATATTTCAACTGACTAAAACAAACAAAAAAAACCCACATAATCATCATTATAGATGCATCAAGCCTCAAAATAAATTGATAAAAATTCATATAAGTGAAGAAAACTTTTTTAAAATTTATTTTATTATTTTTTTAATTTTAACTCAATTAGTCAAGGTATAGTACATCATTGGTTTTTGGTACAATATTCAATGATTCATCAGTTCAGTATAACACCCAGGGCTCATCATATCACATGCCCTCCTTAACGCCCATCACCCAGTACCCCATTCCCCTACCCACTTCCCTTTCTGCAACCCTCAGTTTGTTTCCCGGAGTCAAGAATGTCATATAGTTTGTCTCCCTCTCTGATTTCTTCCCATTCAGTTACCTCCGCCTCCCCTCTATTGTCCTCTGCTCTATTCCTTATGTTTCGCATATGAGTGAAACCATATGATCAATGTGTTTCTGACTGATTTACTTCACTTAGTATAATACCCTCCAGTTCCAGGCACATGAAGCACACTCTCTTAATCTGTAAATAATATTGGAAAAATGTTTGCAGCAATCATAATGAATAGGGAAGTTTCAAAAATAGTATTTGAATGGATAAAAGATCTAAATGCGAGACAAGAAACCATCAAAATCCTAGAAAAGAACACAGACAATAACCTCTTTTACACTGGCCATAGCAACTCCTTGCTAGATATGTCTCCTGAGGCAAGAGAAATAGAAGCAAACATAAATTAGTGGTTCTTCATCAAAATAAAGAGCTTATGCACAGTGAAGGAAATAGTTAACAAAACTGAAAAGCAGCCTACTGAATAGAAGAAGATATATGCAAATGACTTATCTGATAAAGAGTTAATATCCAAATTACGTAAAGAACTTATCAAAATCAACACCCAAAAAACAAATAATCCAATTTAAAAATACGCAGAAGACATGAATAGACATTTTTCCAAAGAAGACAAACAGATGGCTAACAGACACATGAAAAGATGTTCAACATCACTCATCATCAGGGAAATAAAAATCAAAACTACAACGAGCTATCACTTCACACTAGTCAGAATGGCTAAAATTAACAACATAGAAAACAACAGGTGTTGGTGAGGATATGGAGAAAGAGGAAACTTCTTACACTGTTGGTGGGAATGCAAGCTGGTGCAGCCATTCTGGGAAACAGCATGGGGGTTCCTTAAAAAATGAAAAATAGAAATACTCAATGATCCAGCAATTGCACTATTAGGTATTTACCCAAAGGATAAAAAACACTGATTCAAAGGGACGCACATGGCATATGGTAATATGATTTCACTCGTATATGAAATTTAAGAAACAAAACAGATAAACCTAGGTGGAAAAAAAGAAAGAAAAACCAAGAAGCAGACTCAACTGTATAGAACAAACTGATGTTTGCCAAAGGGTCAGTGGGTGGTGGGATGGGTTAAATGGGTGATGAGACTAAGCAGTGCATTTTGATGAACACTGGCCATTGTATACAAGTATTGAGTCACTAAATTCTACACCTAAAACTCATATTACTCTGCATGTTAACTGGAGTTTAAATAAAAACTTGAAAAAAAACTAACAGAAATTAAACTAACTGTCTTATTCCTGATATTAATGACAAAGTATAATGTTTAGATAAAGAATGTTTTTGTGTTATGTATGTAGCTTTGTCATGCAAAGGAACTATCCTCCTGTCCTATTTAATACATATTTTTAAAAATCAGGAATTTATATTTAATTTCATGAAGACTTTTTAATATGTACGGATCTGATCATGTGGCTTTTCTTCTTTGACCTATATATATATATATAGTGACTAAAATTTATGTATTTGAATCATTGTTACTTTTCTGGAATAAACTATTATACTACCAAAAAAGGTATCATTTGAGATTAGAAAACAGCAAAGATGACAGTGGATTGGGTAATAAAATGAAATAAAAGGGGGCGCCTGGGTAGCTCAGTGGATTAAAGCCTCTGCCTTCAGCTCAGGTCATGATCTCAGGGTCCTGGGATCAAGCCCTACAACTGGCTCTTCGCTGAGCAAGGAGCTTGCTTCTTCCTCTCTCTCTGCCTGCTTCTCTGTCTACGTGTGACCTCTGTCTGTCAAATAAATAAATAAAATCTTTAAAAAATTTAACAAATGAAATAAAGTTTAAGCATTGGAAAAAAATTCCTACTAGAAAAAAGAAACAGAAAATGAAGTAAATAAATGCTCAAAACTGAAACAGTTATATTATAAAAGGTAACATGCAAATTGTCAATACAAATGTGCAAAGATACTCTCTTTGATTTAACATTAACAAAATGTAGATTAAAAGTACATGCAAATTAAAAGGAAGGTCAACTAAAAATGAGATCGAGCTTATACATTATCAAACTGATTAAATTTAAAAGAATGACAATAACAAGTATTGCTGTAGATATGGAAAAATGGGTCTCTTAAATAGAGCCGCTGAATCGTTTAAACTGCTACACCCTCACTGGAAAATATACTGGAATTATCCAATAGTGCTGAATATAATGCTGCAGAAATCCTACCCATAGCTATGTATTTAACAGAAATGAATATATATGTATATATGAATGTATAAATATTACATATGTGTAAATTGGGGTAGCCAAAATCTGGGAAAAAATTCCATATAGACAAATAAATTATGACTTATTTACACAACAGAATGCTCAAGCAATGAAAATGGATAAACTTACCTTAAAGCCACCAACATGGATAACTCTCACAAACATATGTAAAGCCAAACCTGAACATGCAATATATATAAATATATATAAACATATATCCTTGCATTTATATAGGATTTTCAAAAAGGTAAAACTAAATTATAGTGTTAAAAATTTTTAAATTTAAGGAAGAGAGACAGTAGTGGTTGGGTGAGGAGAGCAGGAAGGAGTCTTCTTGTATACTAGAAATGTTTACATTTTTGATCTAGTTAGTGATTACATGGACATTCTCTTTGAAATAATTCATTGTGCTTTGTATTCATATTTGCCTACATTTTTTTTCCTATATGGGAATTATTTCAGTATTTTTTAAACTGGTAGGCTGGCAGGCTGGAGACCCAAGCAAGAGCTGATGTGGTTCAAGCCTGTAGGCAGTCTGCGGGCAGAATTCTGTCTTGTTCAGGGGAGATCAGTTTTTTGTTTTATTCAAGCCTTCAGGTAATTAGATGAGGCTGACCTGCATATGGAAAGCAATCTGATTCACTCAAAATCCACAGATCTAAATTTTAACCTCCCAAAAACATCCTCACAGAAACAACCATAATAAAGTTTGACCACATTATCTAGGCACTATAGCCCAGACAGAGTGACATATAAAACTAATCATTGGGTGCCTGGGAGGCTCAGTCATTAAGCCTCTACCTTGGGCCCAGGTCATGATCCCAGGGATGGAGTCCCACATCCGGCTCCTGGCTCAGCAGGAAGCCTGCTTCTCCCTCTCCCATTCCCCTTGCTTGTGTTTTTTCTCTCTCTCTCTCTTAAAAATAAATAAATAAACTCTTTAAAAAAAACTAATTATCACACTCCTTTTCTGAAGCATATTCATGTAAAATTCTTCAATTATTAAAGAAATGTAATTCTTCAACTATGTAAAAGTTTTACCGTATGCAAATTGGAAAGTGAAATGCAAAGGGCTAAAGCTATTGCTTTCATTCTTTAAACCTCAGTCCTTTGTCCCGTATCTTTTTCTTTCCTATTCCTCCTACTGGATTTATAGAGACTAGTGGTATTTAGGCAATGCTTACAGAGAGCAGTTGAGTAGTGGAGTATAACCTGGGGAAGTACACTTAAAGGCTGTGCCACTGGTTTTAACTTTGGATAAGGGAAATTTTCATTTATAGCCAGGAAAACTTGTTTAGCCCAATGTAGTTTAATTGCATAATGGTTAGATATCTCTATATCTTAGAATGCTAAAGTTATGTAATCCAAATTCCTGCCTGCAAAGAGTTCCGTGTTTATTTAACAGTGACTATGCTGTCTAAGCATAATATAAAAGTGTTCTTTTAAAAATTCTGTTGGCAAAATGGTTGAATAATAGTTTTTCTGTACATTAATCAGAATTCTAAGGATTTACCTTTTGGTTTAGTTTAGATGTATTAATCTGTCAGATGGAGCCTTAAATTATATAGTAAGCTGTGAAGGCTAAATTCCTTTGTAATGGCATTGTTTTAAGATTTATTGTGTTGATTAATCCAAATCTCTAAATGGCTCCTTTATTGTTTATCTGTAAAGCTTGATTCAATTGAGAGAACTGTGGGTCAATGGTTCTCATCAATTAGGTAGTGACTTTCTCCCAAAATTGGAACTTGTCTGTGCTAGTGTTTATTTTTAATGTCATTGTATCTTTGACATATTTTGAAATTTGAGTTGTATGCTTTGAGTCTGAATTAATGAAATTAATTAATAACAGTTGGGAGTATGTTAGTGATAATCAGAGGGGGAGACAAATCATGAGAGACTGTGGACTCTGAGAAACAGAGTTTTGGAGGGGAGGGCGTGGGGGTTAGGTGAGCCTAGTGGTGAGTATTAAGGAGGGTACATATTGCAGGGAGCACTGGGTATGGTGCATAAACAATGAATCTTGGGACACTGAAAAAATAAAATATAAAATATAATAAAATAATAAAATAAATACAAAGCTATGACTTATTCCTTAGAGATTTGCAGGTACTTTTTATAATTTTTTTTCCACAAATTGAGTGGATTTATTTTATTTTATGTTGGAAAACTAAGAACATGAACAATTAATGACCAACACAAATTGTAAAATTCTCTCTACCTGTTAGAAGGTACTCACAGTTACCTCTATTTTATGATGTTCAAGGTTCTTTTGTACTCTTCTCCAAACCCTTATACACTTCGACCATCAAAAATATACCATAGAAGCAAATTATTCTATTTGTTCATATGTAAGGAGATACCTATTCTTTTTTTGTTTGTTTTTATCTCCTTGCTCTTTTCTATATTTTCCTTTCTCAAGGTAAAAGTGGTTCATAGTATCAGCCCTGCTAGGGACAGAAAGAAGAAAATAAGTTAAAATGATTTATAAATCAAGTTAAACAAGTGAGACTCACATTCAGCATTTGAATTAGTAAAATAACATTGCATAAAGACAAAGAAGTAATACATTCCTGACTGATAGACATCTTTACAGATATGTAGAGTAGTATTTTTCAAAATGTAGTCTGTAACCTCCATGTGGGGATCCCTGGATATCTTACTTAAATATAGATTTCTGAACCCCACCGCAAATATGTGAACCTGGGATTGACAAATCCAGATGGTGTAGGAAAAGAGTGGTAAAACCTAGGAGTCCATATATTAATTTGTAATTTTTCTTCACACATAACTTTTTTTCCTTTCTTTTTATTAATATTTTTTTTATTTAAGCTTTATTTAAACATATAATGTAACCCCACCACCCTCTCCCAACCCCTCTTCCCCCCACCCCCCTCAGTTTGTTTTATGACATTAAGAGTCTCTTTTGGTTGGAAAGAACCTAGATGTCCATCAACAGATGAATGGATAAAGAAGATGTGGTATATATATACGATGGAATACTATGCAGCCATCAAAAGAAATGAAATCTTACCATTTGCGACAACATGGATGGAACTAGAGCATATTATGCTTAGCGAAATAAGTCAACTGGAGAAAGACAACTATCACATGATCTCCCTGATATGAGGAAGTGGAGATGCAGCGGGGGTGGGAGTTAAGGTGGTAGGAAAAGTAAAAATGAAACAAGATGGGATCGGGAGGGAGACAAACCACACATAACTTTTTAAAAAATCACTGCTCTAGAAGTTTTGACAAATGGGTAGGGTTTTCTTTTTTGTTTGCTTGTTTTTTAAGTAAAAGAGGAATGGTAGTATCTGTAAAGCAAGGTTCTTCCTACTACATTCAACCTCAATGTGTTTTCAAATGAAAAATTATGAGAAGTGGCATACAAAAGCTAGCTAAGAAAACCTTTATGGGTCAGTTAAATCTAGAATTCTAGGTCTAGGGAAAGCTCCCCACCCCGGCACTATTTCCACTGTATAATTCTTTATTTGGGGCCGGCCAAGTATTCTAGATTTAACCGCACAGAGATTACATGCCAGGAATCGTCCCACCCCATTTATTGTAACCAAAATGTCTCTGGACACTGATAAATGTCCCCTATCTATAAAATTGCTCCACTCTAGTTGAGGAACTAGTCCAGGGAAGTGTTTATGGGAAACAGATTTCTTGTTGTGTATTCACTAACAAGTCCTTTGTTTTTTTTTTTTTTTTTTGAAGATTTTATTTGCTTATTTGACAGAGCAAGAAAGGGAGAGAGAAAGAGAGCACAAGTGGGGGGGAGCAGCAGAGAGAGAAGGAGAAGCAGGCTTCCCACTGAGTGGGGAGCCCAACATGGAGCTCCATCCCAGGACTCTGAGATCATGACCTGAGCCTAAGGCAGATGCATGACCATCTGAGCCACCCAAGTGCCCCACTTGCAAGTACTTTATATTTTGATGGCAGTGAAATCTGGATAGTTTGAAAAATATTTACCATTGATATGGTTTATATTTTCAGCTTTTATTACAATTAGCCTACAGAAGTTGGTCAACTTCTGATGAATCACCTTTTACTAAAAAGACTCATTCTTTGCTGCTTCCATTTTATTGATCATCCTTTTAATTTACTCAAGCCATATGCCTGTCCTTCAGTATCATTTTTTTAAATTTTTAAAGATTATTTATTTATTTGACAGAGAGAGAAATCACAAACAGGCAGAGAGACAGGCAGAGGGAGAGAGGGAAGCAGGCTCCCTGCTGAGCAGAGAGCCTGATGCAGGGCTCAATCTCAGGACCCTGAGATCATGACCTGAGCCGGAGGCAGAGGCTTAACCCACTGAGCCACCCAGGTGCCCCTCATTTTTTAACAATAAATTGAGAGATAACGCTTTTTCATGGATAGAAGTGGATGTCAGTGCAGAGAGTCAAAAGTCACTTCAGATTAAGCTATTTTTATTACATATGAATGCTCTTTGGTTTTCTTAAAAAAAAAAAAAGCATGATACTGTGTAACTTTCATTAGCTACATTGCTCATAAATTATTGACCGACTATAAACACTGGTAAGCATTGTCTTGTAATTTTGCATAAAATCCCCTAGTCTTCCATTAACTTAATTTCTTAATTTCTCATTGGTAAAGTATTCAGTTAAATGCCACATTGGGATGTTCTCCAATGTCTCTGATCTGCATGATCAAAGGTTCCCAAGGTCATGCCATTCTCGGTCCTAATGTAAGCTTTGCTGTTCTTGTGATCTAGACAAACAACTCCCCATTGACATCACTGGAAATCACACTGAGGACTGTGAGGAACATATGGCCTTTCTATTGTGTCCTGAGGGTCATAATGAAAAACGAGTCTGGAACACATCAAAATTATGCCATGCTGTCAGAAAAATTCTAATCAGTGTAAACTCAGCAGCTTTGTTCTCTAGAAACAGTGTTCTGTCTGTAGAGAGCCTCCTACATGGGCATAAAAATGGGAAACAGCAGCAGTATATGCATTCCATTAGCTGGAGTCCTAGACTGTTTAGTGGTTTTCTTAAAACCACTTTCTAATCAATCCCTATTAGCGCTTTATTCTATTTCCAGTAAAATAAATTTAAATTTAAAATTAAAGTAGTTTCGTGTGCAAAAGAAAAAAAAAAGGATATTGTTTGTATCTTAAGAATGATAGTTTTTTGTCTTTTGTTTTCAATTAAAAAATGTACCCAGTATTTGTAGCTCTTGCTGCTTTGTATAAAGTTTCAGAAATCACAAGAGGGCACTCTTTTACTAAATACATTAGGAGAAAGGGCAATTATTTAAGAGTTTGACTTTTTTTAAAAAGTAGTTTTTTAATGATATAGGAATTCTACTCATACACATCAAATACTATTTTCTAAGACTAAATGTAGAGTATTATAAAAATGTGACCTTATCCTCTAGAAGTACTTCTTTTGTGAGGGGGATTAATGTACTTATCTTGATGAGCACTGAGTAATGTACAGAATTGTTGAATCACTATCTAGTACCTAGAACTTAATATAACATTGTAAATTAACTATACTGGAATTAAAATGTAAAAAAGTACTTTTTTGCATCAAAATGTTAATGAATTAAATTTTTAAAATTGTAATACAACAAAGAAACTCTTGAAAATGGGTATTTTGACTGAAACATAAGTTTCAGAATATTTCTTTCCATTGTTTTTAGAAATGATTTTTTTTTTCGCTAAGAAAGACAACTATCGCATGATCTCCCTGATATGAGGAAGTGGAGATGCAATGGGGGTGGGGGTTAAGGTGGTAGGAAAAGAAAAAATGAAACAAGATGGGATCGGGAGGGAGACAAACTAAAAGAGACTCTTAATGTCATAAAACAAACTGAGAGGGGTGGGGGGGGAAGGGGTTGGGAGAGGGTGGTGGGATTACATTATATGTTTAAATTTAAAAAAAGCTTAAATAAAATTTAAAAAAAAAGAAATGATTTTTTTTGAAATAACATTTTTTTCCTGTTTATACTATGAAGAATATTGATGAGGCTGCCATTTGTAAAAGTTCCTTTTACTGACTAATAAACATTTTATCTTTCTCTGAATTTTATATTTGAGGTGCCTTAGGAGAAATCCATAATACATCCTGCAATAAAATGAAATCATATTAGTCTCCCTATATGATTATAATTCTATTTTGAGTGATTTGGGGATGATGATATTTGAAAATGAATACAGGTGGATTATTTGCCATTATGATCAAAATTGCACTTGGGAATATTAGATGGTAGAAATGGAAATAACCCAAGTGGGCCACATTAAATACAAAAGCAGCATTACACTAAGTAGGAATGTAATCTATTACTTTGATCAATAGAAGTAAAAATAGAAAATAGAAAAAAAAACTCAAAATAACTCTAACAATTATAATTTTATTACTTTCCATGTGAAGAGGATAAGGGCAGCCCAAGAGGAAAAATAAATGTCATATCTAATTGATGTAGTATTATACTGCAATTTAAGATGATTTGCTTAGACTTCAAATTTTTCAAATAAAAGATTCTGATTAAAATTAATCTAATAGATGAAAAATATTATGGATCATAAGTATAATTACATGTTTTTTCAAATAAAATACCAATAATAGAGAAGAGCCTAGAGTAGTTAAAATTTTCCAGGCTTAACAAAAGGAACCCTAACAATTGGAAAAGTTAGCTATATTTTTGGATCTTTATTTTATTAGTTGTGCAGCTGTGGGTGGATCAGTTAACCTCTGGGGTTCTCCATTATTCTACTGCAAAATTCAAAAATTAGATTAACTTGTAAACTTCGTCTATCTCAAATATCTATGATTTTAGTAACTACCTTTGATCATATTTTTTTCCAATATAGTAAGCATTCAGTTGCAATTTGTTCAAGTAATTAAGGATCAAAACAATCAATAAATGAAGCAAAGTACTTAGTCATCAAGTTCTCAAATATCAGGTTACATGGTGACACATATTCTAAGATTTCAATGACTATGTCAAAATATAAATACAAATTATTATAGTAGCTTATATTACAGTGTATTCAAGAGATTGGCAGGATCTAGACAAGCTTATCCCAACAAAGATACATGAATTTCAAAAATAGCTATTAAACCAACTTTAGGGATATGACAGTTCTTATCATAACCAGCCATTATGAAGATCTTTTATGGTTTCTTCCCATTCTGTGGAGATTTGTCTTTTTGAATTTATGCCAGATATCCTCACACCTTGGTTGCAGTTTTAGATATGAATTTGTATTATATAGATTTTTAAAAATATTACCATTAACTCTTATACCAAGTATTCATTTTGACACCGGATTTAACCATCAAATTTGAACAATATTTGATGAACTTCCTTTCCCAGAGGAAAAGTCATTTGTCAAAGGCCCACCACTCATTTTAGGGACAGGCTTGGAACTGGAATTCAGGTTTTCTCAAACCCCAGTGATTTTTTAACAAAATGTCATAGCTATCAAATATATGTTTCTGTGCAGGTGACCGCAAGTCTCAGGCTTTAGAATGACACTAAATTTTAAATCTTAAATTTTAAGATAGTAGATACTTGAGATAGTTATGCTTATCATGATTTGCTTCTAATAAAATAAATTTCACTTTAATTGAATGGATTTCTTAGAGAAAACTTCACCCTCTGAAGAGAAAATCCTAGTTCCCTGTCAACACATTTTACTAATATTCTATAGAATATTTCTATGTCATAGTCAAGACGATTCTCTGTTTTGCAGAAATAGGATAATAACATTAATAAATGGAAGGTAAAATCAAAATTGAGATGATTGGAGAAGTGTTTACAAGCTCGAGGCATTAGGAAGCAATAAACCATTGTTCTTCATGATACAATATATTGATTCATATCTGAAATTCTGAATAATGCGTATGTGCCAGGAATGATAAATTACATTGAGAAAATGTGATTTATGTAACTGTACAGTCTCTGTATAGTATATCAGGATTTAAACCTGAAGCATCTTCTTCCTTTCTTTTTTCTTTCCTTCTCTTTTTCTTCTTCCTTCTGCCTTTCTTCAGCTACTCCTTTATCTATCTTCTCTTATAAGCCATCCTTCTCATCATCCTTCCCAATCCATTTTCCTTAAAAAAAAAAAAGTATTTTTTAAGAATACAATTGTCTAATAACCTTTCTTACATTGTCACACATCTGCAATATTTAGGAAAGTATATTTTAGACATGCTAATGGGAAAATGCATGTATTTCTGTTTCTTATGTTTCGTTCCCCACCTAAGGATTCATTGAGAAATTAGTGATGGGTTAAATCAAACTAGATTTTGATGAATGAAACAGCTGGCTGAGTTCTTTCTTTTCCAACACAACCTCTGTGGAGGTAAATGATTTACCATCTTTCTTTAAAGTATGTTTTTTTGTTTTTTTCCTTTTAGTAAGCAACAATATTCATTAGAAGAAATCCTAAATCAGAAAGAAAAAAAAACCGGTCACATTCCTATTATCATTTTACTTGGTACTATCTTTGTTATTTTATTAGCTTTTCCTTCATATTAATTTTGATAAACTTGAAATCACACAGTTTATCAAGTTTCCTTGTTACTGCTACTGTTTTTGTATGACTTAATTTTTTGTTCCAAATATAATCTCATATTCTTTTATAATCTTTGGAAATACTTTCAATTGTTGCATAATACCCCATTGATTAATTATTTGGTTCTATTATACTAATTTTCAATTAGTTATTATCATTGTATAGTGGATAAGTCAACATTTTATCTGAAGCACAAGTATTGCTTATGCTGTTGACTAAGTTTTTCCACCCAATTGTAGCTATAAATGACACTACATAATAATAAATAATAACAAATGACATAATAATATTACATATAATATTATATAAAATAATAATAAGTGATAATAAATACCTTCAAGTGTAATATTTTGTCACTGTTGCTGTTTTACTTCTTTTGGATACACTCCCACAAATGAAATCATGGTCACAAAGATAGTTAAATTTTTAAGATTTTTGATAATAAATGCCAATACTTTTCTAAAGATTGTGTCACTTACATATGAAACAGCGCATTTGACAGCATCTTCTTTCAGGTTGTCAGTAATTTCCAATGCTGTGTTAATCCACTATAAAAAGATAAATTCCAGAACTTGCCCCGATGTTCTATTTGATGTTATTTTCCATAGAAAGCCAACTAGCACCAAAAGAAGCATCCTTTTTTAAATCCAAGTTGACTGTAGAAGAGATCTCTGTTCCAATTCATTAAGAAGTTATTGCTATTAACAAAAGAGTAAGGAAATCCTACCCCTGTTTTTACAGCTATGTTCTGACAATCCTTATTGATTAGATGCCCATTTGAGGAATTTCTTTTTCACTCCATTAATATATCACATTTATAATGTCATCAAGAGTATTTTTCTCAGTGCTACTACATCTATTGATACAAACTAGAAAGAGCACTACCTGAGGATAGCATGGTGAACTGTCTGTAGTAAAGGACTTTGATTTTGCTGTATCCCTTCTATGGGTACTTTGCTCTTTCCTACTGTCCACTTTGGGCTGACCATATTAACTGAAGTTCCAAGCTGACCTATATCATAAACTGAGTCTGTGTAAAATGCTATCCAAAAATGATTTGAGGATTTCCACCCTTTTATATAGTAACATAATCATGTTTTTACTTATGTAAGAAATACATATTTAGTTCTGCAATTGGGAGTCAAACACTGGGCACCATGGATACATAATTAGCGATGAATCTCCCTGCCCTTACACAGTTTAGATTCCAGAGGAGGATGACACAGACAAATAATTAATAAGAAAAATCATGGCTTCATGTATAATGAGCACTTGGAATGAAAGAGAAGAAACAAGGATAGTCATCAAAAAGAACTTGGGAGATTTCAGAGGCATTTGAAAGATGATTGGAAGTTTGAAGGGAACTGTCTAGAAAAAGGAAGTGGCATATGTTCACATAAGGGAAATTTTACACATTCATTGTGAAAATCCAAAGGGGAGAAATGTGTAAACGAAGATGTAGCAAACTGTAAACTGCCACAGAGGTGTCAGAGATGAAGACGCAATGTTGTTTGTGACCTCAGGGAGAAACAGCAGTGTGATAAGGGCAGAAGCCAGATTGGGTTGAGTAGAGCAGTGAATGGTGTGTGGAAACCAGAGAGAATGAAATAACATGAAAAACACATATTAACATGTAGATGGTAAACAAGATTAAGAGAGGTTGGTTTTGTCTTGATTTTCATTACTAATTCACATTTATTGGTAACTTATTCTGAATTTTTTTTTAAAGATTTTATTTATTTATTTGTTAGAGAGAGAGCGAGCACAGGCAGACAGAGAGGCAGGCAGAGGCAGAGGGAGAAGCAGGTTCCCTGTCAAGCAAGGAGCCCGATGTGGGACTCGATCCCAGGACGCCGGGATCATGACCTGAGCCGAAGGCAGCCGCTTAACCAACTGAGCCACCCAGGCGTCCCCTTATTCTGAATCTTAAATAGCAAAAATAAAGTAGAAAACAGAAAAGAATGTTTGTCATCAAGTTACTAAATTCCCATTGAGGGTTTTGGGGTACAATAATAACATTTACAAAATAAGGTGTCTTAGGTACAAATAGATTCAATATGGAAATAAAACAAGGTAATATGACTGTCACTGAGAATAGCTGTTTGGGCACGGGAGTCATAGACATGATATTTCTATTGAGAATTAAATGTTTGTGGGCAGCCCTGAAAAGATTTGGTGGAAGAGGATTCTGAGTGACACAAATAAATGTAAGCGCCTTGGAACTATTGTGAGCATCACATGTTGGAGGGGCAGAGATTAAGACAAAATACAGTGAATGACGGGAAGTGAAAAGAGAACAGAGAGAAAAAGGAGGATTGGAAGGCATGTACCAGAAGGCCATATGGAGGGGAGCTGGTTGTGCCAATTAGTATTCTGGTTTCAGTAGCAACCGATTAAAGAGTCTTAAGCTAGGAAGTGACATAATACATACTCTAGGAAAATTGCTCTGCCTGCTCTGTTGACTTTCAGAGAGGCGAGAGAAGAGCATGACAGTGAGTGGAACCAACAGGAGTTAAGTTTGCTGCTAATTGAAGCTGCTGCATTGGGAGAGAGTTGCATTCTTTTGACAGTTGCAATATTTTTTGAGTGTATCACCTGCTGTAAATTTGTGCAGACTACTTGAGCTTTATAAGCTTATTAGCCTCCATTTCCTTAACTTGGTAATAGGCTAATAGAAGTAATTTTCCTACTTCTCACTGGTTTGTTGGTTGTATTAAATAGGGATGTCTATGGGAAAGCCCTGAATAAGCTATAAAGCATTTGTCTAGTGTGTTTATGGTCTGTTTTGTTAAATTGTCATTTGTCGAGAACATCTGTTTCCTCAGAATTGATTCTGACATTGAAAAGACTAAAAAGAAATTTAACATATAACAGTTTGCTTTGCAAAACCCACCAAAAGCACATTTTTTTCTGCAAAATATGACTTCATGGTACTGTTTTTGATTTTTAGTGACTTATCCAAATTCCCACAGCTATTTAGTAGTGGACCTGCCACTAGGTGACTTATGTTCAAATGTATACTCTTTCCTTCAATATTCAGAGATCAAGTATCAACATTCCAGTCAGAAGAGTTTAATAATAAGAGGTTATGGGGCACATTTAACATAATCAAGTCAAGAAATACAGCAAGATATTTGCTTATCTATCAATCATCTATCTAGATGATAGATCATCTATCTAGTTGTTATTCTGATTAGGTCCAAAAGGACCCAGGATGGCTAAATCACAAGTTACAGCTATATTATGGAAAATACTAAAAGTTTTTGATGTTCTCACCAATATTGTCTCTATGGCTACTTGAACAAATTTTATTTTCAAATTAAATAATATTCAAAGCTACAAAGTCACTAATGATGTGTTTGACTTCTGATATGTTCTAAAGAACAATTTAACATAAAAAAGATACTGCAATTATTTTTAACCTGATATTTTCCATTAGTTTTGCCCATTATGTGTAAATCTGAATGTCCCATTTTGGAATTCAGCTGACTTCTTGACTTGTAAGTTTCTAGTCAATTCTAAATTTATCATATTGCTCCACTACATTTATGGTCACAATTTTTTCTTTATTGAAAACTTCTTAGACTCAAATAATTTTGAATTTTGGGGGGTTGTGCAACAAATGGTCAATAAATCTATAATATTACATACATGGAATGAATCTGTTGTTTTAGAATGAATCAAACTTGCAATTTACTTAAAAGTTGGATCCTATCTATATGCCAAGAATTATTCTTAACACTTGGTACATCTCAGTGGGCCGGGGGGGTGAGTCCTGACAGACTTGGAACTAAGTTTCTAGTTGTAGGAGACAAACAAAAAACAGTAAATGTAATATTGAATAAACTGTATATTATGTTAAAAGAAAAATAAATACTATGGCAAAAGTAGGGCCGGGTAAGAATTTGTACATCTATTTCAATCATCTTTTTTTTTTTCCTCTGCTAATTCACTTTTACTGAATTGGCAGCCTCAACATCAAACTCTGCATTTACAGTTCCATTTTGGTATTCAGCCCAGACTGGCAGGAATTTCTCAATTCCATTTCCTAATTCCTGTGGGGGTGAATCTGACTGCTACCACTTGAGTCAGGGTTCCAGTCAACTATGGACCAGAGCCAAAACTTGTCCTATAAATCTAGTTAGAGTTTCATCCCTGTGAGAGAGAAGTTCTTATAGAAGTGGGATGTGGCCTAGACACACA
>ML105548.1:5311-28949 GCA_003697995.1 Taxidea taxus jeffersonii | reverse complement strand
GTAGAGGGATAATGAAGGTGAAGGTCACTGTGGTTGAGAAGATCAAAGAACGTGAGAATGGTATAATCCATATGATCACTAAAGTCTTGCCGAATAATAGCAGGATTTATGGTAAATCAGTGGTTCTCAAATCAGAGTCACTTGGAGGCTTGATAAAAAATAAGACTACTGGGTCCTACTCCCAGAATTTCTATTTGTTAAGTCTGAGGTGAGGCAGAAGAATATGCTTTTCAGCTGCTGGTCTGGAACTATACTTTGAGAATCACTGTGGACGAGGAAAAATATAGGCAGGAGGCGTTAATAGATGACACTAGGGCTGGGAGATTGGAGGCTAAAACATGACAAAGATAAAGAGACGTGGGAGGTGATGTAGCCAAAAAGTGATGCACCAGTAGGTTCAAAGGAGCAGGGATTCTGAAACAAGGTGAAACATAATGGTTCAGAAAGGACACTGGGAGAGGAGCATGCTCTTCCTGTCTTCCTGAAACTAAGGCAAGTGGGATAAAGGAAAAGAGCATGCTCTGAACAGGCTGCAAGGAAAGGGGAGAACTTAAGAGAAGGCCACAGATTGATTAAAAGCAGGAGCAGAGCAGAAACTGACTAAGGATATAGGGGATCCTGTTACCAGAGAATGAAGGATCCAGACAGCTTGGGGGAACAGGAGCAGTGCTAGTGTCTCTCCGTATAGAACAAGAGTAAGCAAAGACCACTCTCAAGCAGCCAGGGAGACTTATATCTGGGGTGACCCTCTCTTTCCATTCTAATCAAGCTTTCACCTCCACTACTCCACCAAAACTGCTCTTATCAAGACCAATAACCTTCACACCACCAAATCCAACAATCAATATGAAGTCGTCCTCTTGCTGTACGCATCAGCAACATTTGGCACAACTGATCACTCCCTTCTCCTTGAGCTCTTTTTTTTAGTTTGGTGCTTAAAGCATGGCTCACTTCTGGGCACCTGGGTAGCTCAGTGGGTTAGGCTTCTGCCTTCGGCTCAGGTCATGATCTTAGGGTCCTGGGATCGAGCCCCACATCGGGCTCTCTGCTCAGCGGGGAGCCTGCCCCCCCCCGCCCCCGCCTGCCTCTCTGCTTATTTGTGATCTCTCTCTGTCAAATAAATAAATAAAACCTTTGGGGCGCCTGGGTGGCTCAGTGGGTTAGAGCCTCTGCCTTCGGCTCACGTCATGATCCTAGGGTCCTGGGATTGAGCCCTACATCAGGCCCGCTCAGCGGGGAGCCTGCTTCTCCCTCTCTCTCTGCCTGCCTCTCTGCCTACTTGTGATCTCTGTCTGTCAAATAAGTAAATAAATAAAACCTCTAAAAAAAAGCAAAACAAAACATGGTTCACTTCTGTGATGCCTGAGTGGCTCGGTTGGTTAAGTGTCTGCCTTCGGCTCCCGTCATGAACCGAGGATCCTGGGGTCAAGCCCTGTATTGGGATCCCTGCTCAGAGGACAGCCTACCTCTCCCTCTTCCTCTGCCATTCCTCCTGTTTATGTCTTCTCTCTCAAATAAATAAACAAACAAATAAATACTTTAAACAAACAAACAAAAACACGGTTCACTTCCTAGTTCAATTCCTACTCATTCTCCATCTCTTTTGATGGGTCCATATCTTCTAACCTTGAAACACTGAGGTATAGAAAGGCTCTACCCTCCAACCTTTCTTCTCTAACTACACTCACATCTTAGGTGACCTCTAGTCTGTTAGAGGACTCAGTGCTGAAAGTTCCCAAATTTAAATCTCCAGTCCAGATCTCTGCCTGAATTTTTAACTCCCTAATTCTCTTAATTTTCTAAACAAGGAGTAGACAAAACAAAAAATATCCAAAAATATCTTTTCCAACAAGGGAAGACTAAGAAAACCTTTCCAACAAGAAGACTAAGAAAAACTGAGAGAAGACCAAGGAGACATGATGGATGACTATTTTCAACATGGTATCCTGGACTGGATGCTGGAACAAAAAAGGATGGTAGTAGAAAAAATGGCAAAATCCAAATAAAGTCTACAGTTTAGTTTATACCAGTGTTAATTTCTTAGTTCTGACAAAGGGCAAGAGTTGGTTATGCAAGATATTAACATTAGACAAAGCTGGGTGAAAGATATATGGGAATTCCCAGTACTATCTTTGTAACTTTTCTATAAATCTAAAATTATCTCAAACTAAAGAGTTTTCAAAACAAACAACACCTTTTCTCTCCCAGCAGTTTTACCACTTCAGTAGCTGGCAATTGTTTTTTTGTTTTTTTTTTTAAGATTTTATTTTTTAAATAATCTCTACAGCTAATGTAGGACTTGAACCTATAATCCAGAGATCAAGAGTCACATGCTCCATCAACCGAGCCAGCCAGGCACCCCAGCAATTCTAATAATACATTACTCAGACACAAAAGCTTTGGCTTGGTCCTTGACCCCTCTCATCCTCTTGCAGCCAACATCTTGTCTATTTGCAAATCCTAACAGTTTTATCTTCTAAATACATCCAAAGTGTAACACTCTTACCTCTTCCAACACTACTACCCTAGTCCAAGTCTCTATCATCAACTATGTGAATTACTGAACAGCCTCCTAACTTGTCCCCTTGCTTATTTAAGAGCCAATTCTCCAAACAGCAGGCTGAGTGATCGTTTTAGAATGCTAGTAATAGAGGCGCCTGGGTGGCTCAGTGGGTTAAAGCCTCTGTCTTCGGCTCAGGTCATGATCCCAGGCCTGCATCAGGCTGTCTGCTCAGCAGGGAGCCTGTTTCCTCCTCTCTCTGACTGCCTCTCTGCCTACTTGTGATCTTGGTCTGTCAAATAAATAAATACAATCTTAAAAAAAAAAAAAAAAAGAATGCTAGTAATATCATGTCATCCTTTTCCCCCCAAACCTCTAGCTGCTTCTCATCTTCTTAATCAGAACCAAGTCCAAGGGCTTCACATGATCCAGTCCTTGTGACTTCTCTGACCTCCTCTACTGCCTGCCTCTTCCGTTGCTCACAATGTCTCCCTTCCCACCCGAATCTAAACTTGCTTCTCCCTCTGCTTGGGATACTCTTCAGAGAGCCACATGGTGTGCTGCTGCATTTCCTTCTGGTCTCTATTCAAGTGTCTCCTCAAATAGACCAACCTAGTTAGACAAGTGCTGCTGTTACTGTCGTTTTAACCTGCTTTATAGTCTCTTTAGCCCTTACCCATCACCTGGCATATTAAATATTGGTTTAAGGGCACCTGGGTGGCTCAGTGGGTTAAGCCTCTGACTTCAGCTCGGGTCATGACCCCAGGGTCCTGGGATCGAGTCCCACCACATTGGGCTCCCTGCTCAGTGGGGAGCCTGTTTCTCCCTCTTCCTCTGCCCCTCTGCCTGGTTGTGTGCCCTCTCTCTCTCAAATAAATAAATAAACAAAACCTTAAAAAAATATATTGGTTTAAGAACTTTCTGCCTGCCTTCCCTACCAGAATGTGAATTTCACCAGTACTATACCCCCAGTACTGAGAACAGTGCTTGTACATAATATTTGTTCAACAAATGTGAATAAAATATTCTCAAAAGTATGTGGGTATGTGAGGTCAAGACAGATTTCTTAGGCAGAACTCTAAGATGGCCTCTAAGGGTCCCATATGCAAGGACGCCTGGGTGGCTCAGTTGGCTGGGCGGCTGCCTTCGGCTCAGGTCATGATCCCAGGGTCCTGGGATCGAGTTCTGCATCGGGCTCCTTGCTTGGCAGGGAGCCTGCTTCTCTCTCTGCCTCTGCCTGCCTCTCTGTCTGCCTGTGCTCACTCTCTCTGACAAATAAATAAAAAAAAAAAAGTCCCATATGCATACAGGTGTGTGTGCCCTGTATAATCTCCTCCCCTTGAGTATGGATGGGGCTGATCTAATCAGGTGAACCCTTTAAAAAGAGTCTAGGGATCAAAAATAGAAGTCAGGGGACGCCTGGGTGGCTCGGTTAAGCAGCTGCCTTCGGCTCAGGTCATGATCCCAGCGTCCTGGGATCGAGTCCCACATCGGGATCCATGCTTGGCAGGGAGCCTGCTTCTCCCTCTGCCTCTGCCTGCCACTCTGTCTGCCTGTGCTCATTCGCTCTCTCTCCCTCTCTCTGTGACAAATAAATAAATGAAATCTTTAAAAAAAAAAAAATAGAAGTCAGAGAGATTTAAAAAAAAATTTTTTTCATAAACATATAATGTATTATTAGCCCCAGGGGTACAGGTCTGTGAATCGCCAGGTTTACACACTTCACAGCACTCACCATAGCACATACCCTCCCCAATGTCCATAACCCCACCACCCTCTCCCTGCTCCCCCTCCCCCCAGCCACCCTCAGTTTGTTTTGAGACTTTAAGAGTCTCTTATGGTTTGTCTCCCTAGAAGTCAGAGAGATTTGAAGAATCTGTAGCACATCTGTTCTTATAGACCCTGAAAAAGAAAAGTACCATGTTGTGTAGAGGGCCATATGGTAGGAAATTGCAGGTAACCTCTAAAAGCTGAGTGACCACCCCCCAGCCAATAGCCAGCAATATGGGGGCCTCATTCTACACCCATAACGAACTATATCTTACCAACAACCAGTGAAAGGAGAAGAGAATCCTATGACTCAGATGAGATTGCCTCCCTGGCCAAATTCTAGTCCTGGGAAGCTCTGAGTAGAGAACTCGGCCAATCCCTAACCAAACTCCTGACCCAAAGAAACTGTGATATATGTGTTCTCTTAAGCCACTAGACTTGTGGCAATTTGTTGTAAAGCAAAAGGAAACCACTAACCAGCCTTATGAATTCAAAAACAACTCCAGTATATCATTACTTTGGTTCACATACAAGTTGAGGTCCCAAGAGGAAGAAGTTCCTAATGAAGCAAATGAGAACTAGAATTATTACGCCAGTGTGAAAACAGGCTCAAGCAGGAGGTACTTCATGTGTTAGGCTGGGCTATGTACATTGAACTGGAGGGAGACCAGATGGTGAAGGTCCATGAGGAAGAGCTACTGGAAAGATGGTTAGCCTAGATGAAATATATACCTAGGGCAAAATGAGGAGTGTCTTCAAATACCACAAAAAAGTTTATTTGCAATTAAGGGGAGGGAAACTGTGAGGAGAGAGACTGGTTGCTGTGTTGCTTCAGAGGTCAGAACTTGAACCAGGACATAGAAAGTATTTACTGGAAAGAAGTTTTCAGTTCAATGTAAGGAAGAACTTTCCAACAGCCAGAGCTGAGTACTTATTATGTTCTAAGAGCTATGTTAAGCAACAGGGATATAAAAATGAAGAAAGAGGGGTGTCCGAGTGCTCGGTTGGTTAAATGTGGGACTCCTGATTCTGGATCAGGTCATGGTCTTGGGGTGTGAGATCAAGCCCCACATTGGGCTCTGTGCTCAGCTGGGAGTCTGCTTGAGATTCTCTCCCTCTACCTCTCTCTCTGCCCTATCCCGATGCTGATGGGACAGATGGACTAAGAGAAAGAAACTGAAGATGGCAAGTGGCCAGGACCTCCTGCAGATAAGCAGACAAGAGACAAGTTCCTTGCAGGCTGGAACAAGGAGAGGTAGTGGAGATGTCATCATCCCCTACTTGCGCTTTCATGATTAAAAATAAAAAATCTGGGGCGCCTGGGTGGCTCAGTGGGTTAGAGCCTCTGCCTTCGGCTCAGGTCATGATCTCAGGGTCCTGGGATCGAGCCCCACATCGGGCTCTCTGCTCAGCAGGGAGCCTGCCTCTCTGCCTACTTGTGATCTTGTCTGTCAAATAAGTGAATAAAATTTAAAAAAAAAAATAAATAAATAAAAATAAATAAAAAATCTTGTAACCAAACATCTGTAAAACCCGTATCTGCATTTTTAAAAACCCTTACTAAATTTCTTTCTTTTTTTTTTTTTTTAATATTTTCCATGTTCTTTGGCTTTCCCTACTGGGAACTCCACCATTACTTTTTTTTTTTTTTTTTAAGATTTTATTTATTTATTTGACAGAGAGAGAGATCACAAGTAGGCAGAGAGGCAGGCAGAGACAGAGGGGCAGCAGGCTCCCCACTGAGCAGAGAGCCCGATGTGGGGCTCGATCCCAGGACCCCGAGATCCTGACATGGGCTGAAGGCAGAGGCCTAACCCACTGAGCCACCCAGGCGCCCCTAAATTTCTTGTCTGTTAAGAAAAAAAGTTCCCGATTTGTATTTGCTTATGATATATATAAACTAAGTGGTTACCTACTGGGGTGGAGAGCAAGTGGTGGCAGGACCTAGGCAGATGATGAACAAGGACAGAAAGAGCTGTTTCACTGTGCTTTCTGGTTCCTCAACTGTGTCAATTTATTATCTATTAAAAATAAAAACAAAACATTCCCACCCTCTAGATAGATTTACCTGTGTGCGTTTCCACATTCTTTAGCACATGGTTTTGTTTGCCTCGGGGGAAAGGTGTTACTTGAGGATCCTGCCTCCTTACAGCACATTTTTCTGGGTCAACCCTTCTGGAAGACTTGTTGACGACTGCCAAGTTCCCATTGTCACAGGCAGATTTTGCTGGTCTTTCATTAGGATTATCCTTCGGAATGGGGGTCATGTTGTTCCTGGGTCCAGCATTTGTAAGTCGTTGGCCCTCTTGTTTTGGTGGATTCCTGCCTGGTCGTGGCCTGGCCCCTTCCACTTCCCAGGGAGGCCTTTTCTGTGGGTATCTTCTCTGCTCACTGCGTCTGGCTGCATAACCATCCAATACTCCTTTCTTAAAGGATGTATCCAAAGAGTCAGGGTGGATAAGCCCCACAGGTTTGGTAATTTCAGGTCCAGCATCCTCGGACTTTGGAGTTATTCTGTTACCCCAATCACATTTGAGTTTTCCCTTGACTTTTGGTCCTCTACCATAGCTGTACACAAATTGGGCTGCTTTTTTGGGTTTTGCTCCCCTGGGATCTGCACCAACAATTTCCTTCTCATTCTCAGAAGGGCTGTGTTCTCTGGGGTTTGTCCCACTCTCTGACCTACCCACACTTTCTAAGCCAGCTGCATCTGAGGTCTGGTCAGTGAGATTTTGTACTTTCTTGACTTTGATATGCTGTTTTTCACTCCTCAGTTTCTGCCAAGGTTGGTTCTGAAGGCCATGGTTCTTGAGTGATTTGTTAGAAGCAGAGGACTGAAAAGAAATCTGTTGACTTTTAGGTTTGCTTCCCAAAGGATAACCATGCTGATGAACAGCAGAGATGTCATCATAAGGGACTTGCCTGGAAAGGTGACAGGGAGGTGGTGAACTATAATTTCTTCTACCAATCCTATTAGAATCTAGTCTCCTTTGACTCCCACAACTTAGACCAGAATTTTTTCTCTCCTGAGGAATAAACTCAGCAGCATCCGTGTTGAATTTAAAAGTACCTAGGACATAAGAAAATAGACATGCCAGTAAAGAAATTAATCACCACCCATGAAGCCCAGAAGACTCTAAGCCATTATAAACATTATTTTCCTAAAGATTTGTATAAATACAACAGGCTCTTAGTGAGGCCTATGTTTCCTGTGAATGTGATGGGTTCAAGATGCTTGTGGAACACTGACCATTCCATGTCCAGTAACCTCACCAATAGCCACTGCTAAGAACTACTAAGTAAAGCTGCTCACCTGGGTGATCAAGCATTATTATTATTATTATTTTAAATGTAAGCTCCATGCCCTATATGGGGCTTGAAATCACAACCCTAAGATCAAGAGTCACATGCTGTGCTGACTGAGCCAATCAGGCATCCTGATATGATTTATATATAACATGATTTATATATCTACTTTATATGATTTATATATCTACTTACTTTATCAAAAAATTTCAAGTCAGCAAACAATTTGGGGGTGAGAATCAATGAGCAGATTCCATGTGTTCTCTCAAAACTCTTAAGGTAGCATTGCATAATATCAAGTAAACAGGTTTTGGAGTCAGCCAAAATCAGTTTGAAGTCTGGCTCTCCAATTTTTTGATAGGAGCTTAGGAATATCATTTGATTGTTTTTAGCCTTCACTTCCTCATCCTTGACAGAAGATGATACTATTTCCAAGGGCTATTGTGAAGTTTAAGACTTCATATAGATAGTACTTAACATAATGAGTACATTAGTTCCCATCTCTTCCCCCAACCCAAGAATATGTTTTGGGTTTTCCATATATAACCTTTATAATATAGTCCAGAATCCGAGTCTCAAAATTTAGTATATGCCTCTTCAACCCACTCATTTCTTCCCCACAATGTGATTTCTTTTTTCCTGAAGCCCAAAGAGTAAATGATTTGCCGAAGGACACAACACTAGTTAGTAGAAAAGTCAGAATTATGTGTAACATATGGATTATACAGTTGACCTCTGAACAACACAAGTTTTGAACTATACAAGTCCATTTATATGTCAATTTTTTACAGTACTGTAAACATATTTTCTCTTCCTTATGATTTTCTTGATAACATTTTCTTTACTCTAGCTTACTTTATTGTAAGAATACAGTATATAATACATTTATCATGCAAGATATGTGTTACTTGACTGTTATTGGTAAGGTTTCTAGTCAATAGCAGGCTGTTGTTACTTGTTAAGTTTCTGGGGAATCATAAATCATCACGCGATGTTTAAGGGGCAACTATACTATGAAATCAGTGGGGCTTGGAAGACATGGGTTTATGACCCTGTCATCACTTGTGTCTTTATGCAAATGACTTAACCCAAATTTTCTTATAAGGAATGGAGAAAGTAACAATCCCTACATCAGAGAGTTGCTATGAAGAATAAAGCAAATTAGGGGACGCCTGGGTGGCTCAGTTGGTTAAGTGGCTGCCTTTGGCTCAGGTCATGATCCCAACGTTCTGGGATCGAGTCCCACATCGGGCTCCTTGCTCAGCAGGGAGCCTGCTCCTCCCTCTGCCTCTGCCTGTCTCTCTG
This sequence comes from Taxidea taxus jeffersonii, assembly GCA_003697995.1. Classification (NCBI taxonomy): domain Eukaryota; kingdom Metazoa; phylum Chordata; class Mammalia; order Carnivora; family Mustelidae; genus Taxidea; species Taxidea taxus. Next base: position 20,068 of record ML105548.1, on the reverse strand, counting down.
TCTGCCTGTGCTGGCTCTCTCCCTCTCTCTAACTAATAAATTAAAAAAAAAAATCGTAAAAAAAAAAGAATAAAGCAAATTAGTAACATACATAAAGTGGTTAAAATGGTTCTTTATTTTTGCACTTAGGACTACAGACTATCTAAATCACACAGACCTGACCTCAGATGGGTGCAGTGCAGAGTGTGGGTTTCAGGTTTAATAATAAATGCTGACATTTATTAGGTAATTAACATGTGCCAGGCACTATTCTAAATAATTTGCATCTGTTAACCTATTTAATCCTTACATTCCTGATGAGAAAGGTGACACTGAGAAATTTACTTGCCAAAGGCCACAGAGGTGTTCCAAAGCAGACTCAGGATTCCACCCCAGGCTACATGACCCTAGGGACCACACTCTTACACTGCGCTGTCAGAGGCTGGGTGGTGGGTACCATAGAAACATATCCTGAAGAACTGAACGAGATCATAAAGGTCATAGGATAACCTCTCACTCAATTCAGGATTTGTCCTGAAAGCATTCACACAGGCAATTCTGGGGATTGGGTGTAAAGCCTTACAAAACAAAGAGGATTATAAATATTCAGAAGGTGGCAAAGGAGATGTTCCAGAAACATAAGAGAGAACATAAAGGTGGGAATGGGTAGATTAGATCAAGTGGGTGTCGTATAGCCTGCTCCTTCTTGAAGAAACAAAGTTGGAAAGAGGCAGAAAAAATGTCAGTTAAGTTGTCCGAATAGCCTAGTAAAGGATGGGAAAAACATGTTCCATGCTAAGCAAGAAGTAAGGAGTCGATGCAACTAGAGAGTCTAAACAGGGCAGCACTATTCAAACACAGTATGGTTCCATTATACATGAGGTAGTTGGTAATGCCTTCAGAAAGACCCTTGAGAGGAGGAAGGGAAAAAGGGCACATGAATCAGGAATTTGCACCTGAGACACAAAGATGTGAGATACCTTCTTCTTCTCCTCAGTATTTTAAGTAGTTGGAAGTTACTCAGTAAATAGGATATAAGTGGTACCCTAGATGGAAGATAACACAGCAGCACAGTAAGTGTTCAACAGGTGAGAGGAGAAGAATAAGGGAGAAATCCAAGAGATTATGAAGTCAAGAAACAAATCTGGCACTGGAGAATCTGCCCATGGGCAGAAAGATATACCTGAACCTGTTATTGAGGAGAGGAGTGGGCAAGAGAACTAAACCCTGAGTGGAGATGGAGGTGTGGGCTAAAGATGATGTTGAAATAAGAGCATGGAATAGGAACCAAGGCAAAAGCAAACTAAGGGGGACACCTGGGTGGCTCAGTTGGTTAAGTGTCTGCCTTCAGTTCAGGTCATGATCCCAGGGTCCTGGGACTGAGTCCCTCTTGGGGCTCCAAGCTCAGAGGGGAGCCTGCTTCTCCCTCTGCCTGCTGCTCCCCCAACTTGTGCTCACTCACTCTCTCACTTTTGCTGACAAATAAATAAATCTTTAAAAAAGAAAAGAAAAAGGGGCGCCTGGGTGGCTCAGTGGGTTAAGGCCTCTGCCTTCGGCTCGGGTCATGATCTCAGGATCCTGGGATCGAGTCCTGCATCGGGCTCTCTGCTCAGCGGGGAGCCTGCTTCTCCCTCTCTCTCTGCCTGCCTCTCTGCCTACTTGTGATCTCTCTGTCAAATAAATAAATTTAAAAAAGAAAAGGAAAGAAAAAAAGCAAACTAAGAAACAGGAGAGGGACTGGAGAGGTCTCTGGACTTGGGAAATATGCCATAGTAGATGGGGGGGGGGGGTAGTTGGAACCTGAGGCACAAGGAAGGCCAAAACTATAACTCACAACTGGCCTCACCCAATCCCGCCTCAAACACTGAAGGGTGTAGAAATGGGCCAGAAGTGAGCCTGAGGATGGGAAGATCAACGGATCCAGTTTAGAAGATCTGGGGGGAAAAAAAATGGGTGGGAGAAAAACAAAACACCACACTAACCCAAAAGGTTCCCATCCCGCAAGATTTAAAACCTAAATCAGGACTAGGGTTTGGCAAATGCAACTTTTCTGACCAAGACCCGAAGTAACAAGTGGCCACCCAGTACACAAACACAAATATACTCTTCTAGGTGCCCCAACCCCAGTACATGGCAGAAATAAGACTAAAATCAATGTTTACAAACCACATGCTGCAAACTGCTGTCCTATTTTTCCAGAAAGAGTGGGTCCTGAAATCAAATCAATGTAGTGGCTTGTGACAAGTATTTCTTCAAAGAAAACAAAAAATAGAGTGTATTGCAATTAGTAAGAAAAAGCATTACTTCCTAAAACTTTTGGTTCTTTTTTATATTATAACATATATGTGCACTGAGTCAGATGTAAAATGTTTCTTTTTGGTGTCTGCCCAAAAGTTTGGAGAACCAAGACCTAAAGTACACCTTGAAGGAAATGGAAATGGATGCTACATGAACAGCCAAGGAAACTGTTCTACACATAGAACCAACCCCAAGATAAGTGAGCTAACAATTACGGAACAGGTATGGTACAGGGCGGGAGCCTTCACAGGATTTAACTTATTTACCCGCAGCCGATGGATGAGGAAACTGAGACTCAGCCATACTGCGTGGCAGTCTGAGAATGGAAACCACTGATTTTCGGCTCGCGCTCGCTCTGCTGCCCCAGGACGCGCCAACCCGCCACGCATCGAGAGCCCGCCACCGTCACGGGCGGCGACTCGGCCGACGCCAGCCTGTTGGAGATTAGCAAGGCCTCTGCCCCAGTAGAGCCGGGCTGAAGGCGGGACGCCCACATCAATTCACTGGGCGCCGGGACAAACCCGCTCTCCCTGGAAACCCAGCTGCGGGGCTTCACAACCCAGTGGAGGACGGTCGAGGTCTCGGTACCCACGACGCGCCTGGCTTGGCCCTTCCGAGCCACTATCCCGAGCCCCTGGTTCCCACTATCCCGACCGCCACTCTCGTGGTATGAATGGCCGGAGCCCTAGGACTCGCCACTGATCCAACTTCCGCTCCCCGAGAAGGGCCCAGTCCCGCGCGGGCTGGGACAGTACCTGAGACAGGAGGCGCCTCCGCCATCCCGTGCCGCAACACCTAAAGCGAGCCCTGCAACCTGGAGAGGGCTGTCACCCGGTCACGTGCCTTTGACTTCCGGCGCCGCAAGAATATTCGCATCTGCGCGCGGGGTGGATGGCCACGGAGGTTGCGCGGCCTGAGTGAACTGGGAGGTGCGTCCCTGACGTCAGACACAAGCGCCAGGCGCCGGCCTGGGGGAGGAGATTAGAGGTTGGCTGTAGGTGGGGAGGATCACGTTTGTGTGCTGGCAGGAATTTGCGTAGTCATTGTTTTTCGTTTTGAGATTCACGGTGTTTTTTTGCTACTGTGCCTTTTTGTCCTGGCACCCAACTAACTTCACCTGGCCTTCCGCAGTTAACTCAGACGTCACTTTCTACCTGGAGTAGTTTGGCTTTGGGGTTAAAAAGCAACAACAAAAAACCCCGCTAAGTAGTCAAAAGGGAATCTGAGTGAAAATACGCGCAAAACAAACACACACACACCAGATAAAGGGCTAATATACAGAGAATGCTTAAAAATGAGAAAACGATAAGTCAAAACCTAAAAAAAAAAAAACACCAAAAAAACCCGATTAACCATGGATTAGAAATGGCAAAGAACCTGAACGGGCAGATGACAATAAAATACAGATGGATACTGAACGTGAGGGGGAAACTTTGGAGTCACCAATAACTTCTAAAGTAAAATCTTAGGGGCGTCTGGGTGGCTAAGTTGGCTCACAGTCGCTGCTCAGCGGGGATTCTCCCTCTTCCTTTGCTCCTCCCTGTTCTGTTCTCTCTCTTAAATAAATAATAAAATAAGATCTTTAAAAAAAGCAACAAAATTTTGTTTAACAGAAAGATGCCAAGAGAGGGAACACAAGTAGAGGGAGTGAGAGAGGGAGAAGCAGGCCTCCTGCTGACCAGGGAGCCTGATGTGGGATTGGATCCCAGGGCTCTGGGATCGTGACCTGAGCTAAAGGCAGACAGGTGCCCCCAAAGCAACAAAATTTTAAATGAATGTATGTAGTTTGTTATTGCATTACTAAATAGAGCACAACATGTAAGCGTGAAGCACGTGTATTTGTAACCTAATTCACTGGTCCAGGCTTCCCCCAAAATACAAAATAGATTCATTTATTCATATGCATTTAATGCATACTCTCCTAGGCATTTCTTTAAGTGCTGGAAGTAAATGGTGAAAAAGACAAACATGGTCCCCACCCTCATGAAGTGGATTGTCTAGTAGAGGAGATTAAGAACTAAGTAATTTATATTTACAAATTAATAATTTTTAAATAATTTCAAATTATGTTAGCATTGTGAAAGAAATAACATAAATCGTTAATTTTGACAGATCAGTTCACCAAACCAATCACCTTTAGAAATTATCAGATACTAGGGTGCCTGGGTGGCTCAGTGGGTTAAGCCTCTGCCTTTGGCTCAGGTCTTGATCCCAGGGTCCTGGGATCAAGCCCCACATCAGGCTCTCTGCTCCTTGGGGGGCCTGCTTCCTCCACTCTCTCTGCCTACTTGTGAGCTCTGTCTGTCAAATAAATAAAATCTTAAAAAAAAAAAACCAGATGTAGCAGTCTGGGTCCAATCAGGTTAGAGGAACCACATAGTATTTTGAACAGAGAAGATTTTATTTAAAGACTTACTAACTATAACAGAGAATTGAAGTAATAAGGAATTGACTAATAAAAAAGTAAAAAGAACTCTAAAATAAAATAGGATTAGCAATGTAAGGAGCAGCCACTACCTCTATGGTTAAGATAAACTGTCCAATGAAGATCACCCCAGAGCTGAAGTGCAGACCTTGTCAGAGAGCATGTGGCCCTGGCTCACTAGATGGCAGGGAAGTGGCTGTGGTGCTGCAGTAGCAGAAGCTGCCAGAAATCTACATTGTAGGCAGAAATCTACATTGTAGATTTCTGTAGGGGAAAATCATTCTTGGGGAGGTGTCTCAGAAGAGGCACTCTACTACAAACCACCTGAGAGGGTGCCAAGAGAAGTTTCTGGCTGTTCGCCAACATAAACTGAAAAGGTCAGGTGCTGAAGAAGCCCTGTAAGTTGCAGGAGCCAAACACTGGAGAAACTGCCCACAGCCCAAAAGCTTGCCTAACTGAAACAACTAGAAACAGGAAACAAAACCTTTTTCTCCTGCAATATCTCTCTGGTGCCCTCTACTGACAAATCTTAATATCTGCCAGCTGATAAAGGGTAAATTAAAAGGGTGCTAATCATTTCACAGAGCAGGCAAAAAGCATAAATTTGGAACTGAATGGCAATATTCATAACTAGAATACTAGGGAATCTTCTCATTATTTTCCAAACATATAAAAACTGGAAGCAAACACTCACCCTATCTTTCCTATACAAACAGTACTTCATACAACATACCAAAACATGACATATTTGCATTGAGAAACAAGTGTAGGGGCTCCCCTGGCGCCGGAATTTCTGGCCAGTGTGGCCATTTTGGCTTCCTGACCTTGGGCTACTACTGCTGGTCACTGTCTGCAGCCATTCCGTGCTGCCATGTCTGTGCCTACACCGAAGCTGCTGAGGGACCTCACAGGCTTTGCCTAGCAGCTCCCCTACAGCATGCCCAGATCCATTCCAAGCCACTGCGGGAGGAGCTCGGGACCATGGATGTGGCCATTGGGATCACTGCCTGTTTCCTTTTTCCTCCTGCCATCAGGCTGGGTCCTGTCACATCTTGAGTGCTACAAGAAGCGGGAGTGAATGGGAGTGTCCTATCCCTCACCCTGTGACCTGCCCTCTCCTGATCATGTCTACTGCATTCCTGGCCAGCCGTCCCTGGATCATGTCCTTCAATTACAGTGACCTCTTCTGCAATCATGAACTCTCAATTTCTCCATGGTCACATCCTCAGACCACATATATTGGTGTATAAGGCCCTACTCGTTAGGGCTCTCCTTGTAACAATAAAGTCTAGTTTTAAAAAAATTTTATTTATTTATTTGACAGATAGAGATTGCAAGTAGGCGGGAGGGGGGTGGGGAGCAGGCTCCCTGCTGAGCAGAGAGCCCGATGGGGGGCTCGATCCCAGGCCCCTGAGATCATGACCCTAGCTGAAGGCAGAGGCTTTAACACACTGAGCCACCCATGTGCCCAATAAAGTCTATTTTTTAAAAAGATTTTATTTTATTTTTTTTTATTTGACAGAGACACAGCAAGAGAGGGAACACAGGGAGTGGGAGAGGAAGAAGCAGGCTTCCCACCAAGCAGGGAGCCCAATGCGGGGCTCAATCCAGGACCCTGGGATCATGACTTGAGCTGAAGGCAGCTGCTTAATGATTGAGCCACCCTGGCGCCCCAATAAAGTCTATTTAAACCAAGGGAAGCAAGGGTAAAAATGAACTTTTGGGACTTCATCAAGATCAAAACCTTTTGTGTAGCAAGGGAAACAGTCAACAAAACCAAAAGACAACTGACAGAATGGGAGAAGATATTTGCAATGACATATCAGATAAAGGGCTAATACCCAAAATCTATAAAGAACTTATAAAACTCAACACCCAAAGAACAAATAATCGAATTAAGAAATGGGCAGAAGACATGAACAGACATTTTTGCAAAGAAGATATCTACTCAACATCACTTGGCATCATGGAAATGAAAATCAAAACCACAGTGAGATACCACCTCATACCAGTCAGAATGGCTAAAATTAACAAGTCAGGAAATGACAGATGCTGGCGAGGATGCGGAGAAAGGGGAACCCTCCTACGCTGTTGGTGGGAATGCAAGCTGGTGCAGCCACTCTGGAAAACAGTATGGAGTTTCCTCAAAAAGTTGAAAATAGAGCCACCTATGACCCAGCAATTGCTCTACTGGGTATTTACCCTAAAGATACAAATGCAGTGATAATGAAGGGGTATGTGCACCCCAATGTTTATAGCAGCAATGTCCACAATAACCAAACTACGGAAAGAGCCTAGATGTCCATCAACAGATGAATGGATAAAGAACATATGAAAAAGAAATATACACACACACACATACACACACACACACACACACACACACACAATAGAATACTATGCAGCTATAAAAAACACAAAATCTTGCAATTTGCAGTGATGTGGGTGGAACTAGAGGGTATTAAACTAAGCGAAATAAGTTAATCAGAGAAAGACAATTATCATATGATCTCACTGATATGAGGAATTTGAGAAACAAGACAGAGGATCATAGGGGAAGGAGGGAAAAATGAAACAAGACAAAACCAGAGTGAGAGACAAACCATATACTCTAAATCTCAGGAAGCAGAGGGTTGCTGGAGGAGAGGAAGGTGGGAGGGATGGGATGGCTGGGCTATGGACATTGGGGAGGTTATGTGCTGTGATGAGTGCCGTGAATTGTGTAAGACTGATGAATCACAGACCTGTACCCTTGAAACAAATAATACATTATATGTTAATTTAAAAAAAGGAAATGCAAAAAAAAAAGTCTACTTAAACCTTAAAAAAAAAAAAAATCCAGAGGTGCCTAAGTGGCACAGTTGCTTAAGCATCCACCTCTTGATTTCAGCTCAGGTCATGATCTCAGGGTTGTGAAACTGAGCCCATCATCAGGTTCCACACCCACCAGGGAGTCTGCTTAAGATTCTTTCTCCCTCTCCCTCTGTACCCCTCCATAATAAATACATCTTTAAAACAAATAAAAATAAATAAAGTCCAGACACTGTAATATTATTCGCTACTAAGAAGAAATGAGCTGTCAAGCCATGAATAACAGATGGAGGAAATAGAAATGCATATTACTAAGTGAAAGAAACCAATCTGAAAAGGCTATATTATATATGACTCCAACTATATAACATTGTGGAAAAGGCAAACCATGGACACAATAAAAAGCTCAGTGGCTTCCAAGACTCAGGGGGAAGGGAAGGATGAATGGGCAGAGCACAGAGGATTTTTGGGGCAGTGAAACTATTCTTTATGATACAATGGTGGTTACATTGTCAAAATCTATAGAATGTACACCAAAAATAAACTCTATGTAAACTATGGACTTTGGGTGATACTAAAGTGTCAGTGTAGGCTCATAGATTGTAACAAATGTACCACTGTGGTGAGGGATGTCTATAGTGGGGGAGGTTGTGCATGTGTGGGGACAAGGCATATCAATAGCTTAACTTTCTACCTTAAGAAAGTAGAAAAAGAAGGGCAAACTAAACCAAAACAACTAGAAGGATGAAAACAATAAAGGTTAGAACAGAAATAAAATAAAAATAGAAAACAATCAGCAAAACAAAGTGGTTCACTAAATAACAAGAACAAAACTAACTTTTAGCTAGGCTGACAAGAAAAAGAAAGAAAAAACTCAAATTATTAAAATTAGAAATCAAAGAGGGGGGGCACCTGGGTGGCTCAGCTGGTTAAGCAACTGCCTTCGGCTCAGGTCACGATCCCGGAGTCCTGGGATCGAGTCCCACATCCGGCTCCCAGCTCCATGGGAAGTCTGCTTCTCCCTCTGACCTCTCCTCTCATGCTGTCTCACTCTGTCTCTCTCTCTCAAATAAATAAATAAAATCTTTAAAAAAAAATCAAAGAGGGAACATTATTATTGACCTTAAAGAAATAAGAATTATAGGGGCGCCTGCATGGCTCAGTGGGTTAAAGCCTCTGCCTTCAGCTCAGGTCATGATCTCAGGGTCCTGGGATCGAGCCCCCCATCGGGCTCTCTGCTCGGTGGTGACCCTGCTTCCTCCTCTCTCCCTCTCTGCCTGCCTCTATGCCTACTTGTGATCTCTGTCAAACAAATAAATAAAAAATATTTTTAAAAAATTTAAAAAAATTAAGAATTATAAGGAGGTCCTATGAACAACTTTACGCTAACAAATTAGATCACCTAGATGACATGTACAAATTCCTAGAAATACACAAACTACCCAAACAGACTAAAAAAAAAACAAAACAAACCAGAAAATTTTTAGTAGACTTATAGCAAGTAAAGAGATTTAATTAGTAATAAAAAAGCTTCCCCCAAAGCCCAGGCCCAGGTGACTTCACCAGTGAATTCCACATATATTTAAAGAATTGACACCAATCCTTCACAAACTCTCCCTAAAAATAGAAGAGAAGGGAATATGTCCCAACTCAGTCTCTGGATGAAAACTGCCTTAGGGTAATCAGTGCCTAGCTCTCCATTTGCAGAAAATGATGGCAACAGCCTAGACTGAGTTGAAACATGAAAACAGAGTCAGACTGATCAGGCATCCTACAGCAGTGGTTCTTATTTCTGGCTACATATAAAAACAGCCTGGGGAGATTTAAAAAATCCAAGTGCTCACACCATATTCAGATCTATTATATTAGAATCTATGGGGGTAGGAAATATATAAAAGGAAAGCTATGGGATATGAATAGAAGTTGAAGTGCCAAACTTTTACTTTCTTACTGGATCATTCCCATCTCCTCCACCCTTGCTAAAGCTGACAGATTACAACGTAAGGAGTCCACTTGCATTCAATTCTGCTTCAGAGATGCTGACTGGTAGCAGCTATAGGATTGATCAGCGGAGACTATGCTGTGTCTGGAACTGACTCTATCACAGGAGTCATCTTCTCCACTTTCCTTAAATTCACTAAGATTGACACAGACCAAGGCCTGGCTTTTGGTCTTTTCCAAGTACAGCAAGAATTAGCAGAATGATAAAGGTGTTAAGGAATCTCCAGGGAAAGATATGGTTAGAGGCAGGGAATCATGACTTTATGATGGAAGTGGGGGAACTGGAAGCAATTATTACAGCCTAAAAATGAAAAGTGGGACACAGCACAGAGAGAGGCTGCAGAGAAATTTTGCGGACTTTTATTGGCAAGTGACAGGAACCCAACTCCAACTAGTTAAGCAGAAGAAGGGGTTTGCTAGCAGAATTCTCAGAGGGTTCACAGAATTAAAGGAAGAGTTGCCAAGATTTGGAGCCCCTGGGAATCTCAAGGATCAGAAGTCAGGCCTCAGTGCCATGAGGATTCTTTCATTTGGCCTCTCATCTTGGCTCCTCTCTGGCTTCAATATCTTAAGCTTCTCATACTGACAAAGAATTTGGGGGGTAGGGGAACAAAGTTATTTCCCTTAAGTTTCCATTTAGAAAATTCAAGGGAAGAACTTCCAACAGGCACAGCTGGGTCACAAGCCCGCTCTCACAGCCTGGAAGAATAAGGGTCGGGTTACTCTAATTGGTATTTTTGCAATAATCACATGGTTATATTGGGGAGGTAGTTCTGTAAAAGAAAAGAGAATGTTGGGGCACTTGGCTGGCTCAGGCAGAAGAGCATGTTCCTGATCTCAGGGTCATGAGTTTGAGCCCCACACTGGGTATAGAGACTCCTTAAATGAATAAATAAAAAATTAAAAAGAAAATGTCTCCATCTTAAAAAAGTGAATGTATTTTTTTTAAAGATTTGTTCATATGAGAGAGAAAGAATGAATAGGGAGTGGTGTAGGGAGAGAACATCCAAGCAGACTCCCACTGAGCATGGAGCCCAATGTGGAGCTCAGTCCCGAGACCTTGAGCTCATGAACTGAGTTGAAACCAGGAGTCGGATGCCCAACCTACTGAGCCACCCAGATGCCTATGTTTTTTTTTTTTTTTAAGATTTTCTTTTTTAAGTAATCCCTACATCAAAAATGGGCTCAAACTTACAACCCCAAGATCAAGAGTCACATGCTTTACCAACTGAGCCAGCCAGCTCAGCCAGAGAAATCTTGGTCTGAAAAGACTAAGCAATAAACCATTACAGAGAGGTAGGGGCCAAGTCACAGGAAGCTTTGTGTGTCTTTCTAGAGGTGTCAGGGAACCATAAAAGACTTTAAGGAGTGACTAGGTCAGATTTGTATTTAAAAAAATTTTTTTAAGATTTTATTTATTTATTTGACAGAGAGAGATCACAAGTAGGCAGAGAGAGAGAGAGGAGGAAGCAGGCTCCTTGACAAGCGGAGAGCCCGATGCAGGACTCGATCCCAGGACCCTGAGATAATGACCTAAGCCGAAGGCAGAGGCTTAACCCACTGAGCCACCCAGGCGCCCCAGATTTGTATTTTAAAAAGATAAATGTAACTGTATGTGATGAATGGACTCAAGGAAGTAAGACTATGCATGAAGAGAAAGCAAGTCATTAATTTCAAAAGACACTTAGGGTTAAAAACAGGGTTTGATGATTAATTACATGTGTAGGGTGAGGCAAAATATAGGCATCAAGGATAACTCAAGAGCTTTCTGTTTTGAGTGGTGGAGAATAATGGTTCCATTAGCCGAGACAGGGAAAACTGGAGGAGATTCAGGTCTGAGGGAAAGATAACAGTTGTCTTGGCCATTTGAATGTCAAGTGTTTGCTGGCTTCAGAAACCTCCAAATAATTGCTGGGCAAACAGCTGCGTGTGAATAGTATTCTGAAACTCAGGGGCAAGATCTGGGATAGAAGTATAGATTTAAAAGTCAGAAGTTAAAGCCAAGAGAATAGTTGAACTCAGTAAGTATCAGTGATCAGAGAAAGTATGGTGGATAAAAGTTAGAATCCTGTGGAACACTAACATTACGGATTTGGGGAGATGAGGATTTCAGAAAGGAGTCTTAGAGAAAATAGTTAGAAGAACAGGAAAACCAGAGAGTATTGTAACAAAAACCAAGGCAGTGGAAATCTTGTTAGAATGATTGCTCACAGTATCCAATGCACTAAAGAGGCCTAGCTGGAGGACTAAGTATCACCCATTAAAACTGGTAATATATGGCACACTGATAACATTAGCAAGATAAGAAATAGAGTGGGGGGGGCGCCTGGGTGGCTCAGCGGGTTAAAGCCGCTGCCTTCGGCTCGGGTCATGATCCCAGGATCGTGGGATCGAGCCCCGCATCGGGCTCTCTGCTCTGTGGACAGCCTGCTTCCTCCTCTCTCTCTCTGCCTCTCTGCCTCCTTGTGATCTCTGTCTATCAAATAAATAAATAAAAATCTTAAAAAGAAATAGAGTGGGAATATTTGCTAAGAGTGAATCCCAAGATAATAAGCTTAATTTGGATGTCAGATTTTTTTTTAATTAAAAAATTTTAAAAATATATTTTATTTATTTATTTGACAGAGGAAGAGATCACAAGTAGGTAGAGAGTCAGGCAGAGATATGGGGAAGCAGGCTCCCCGCTGAGCAGAGAGCCTGATGTGGGGCTCGATCCCAGGACTCTGACAACATGACCTGAGCCGAAGGCAGAAGCTTAACCCACTGAGCCACCGAGGCATCTCTGGATGTCAGATTTTAGATAATGGTGGGATATTTAATTAGTAATGCCCAGGGCTGAAAATAAGAATGAATAAAGAGGGGGTGCCTGGGTGGCTCAGTGGGTTAAGCCTCTGCCTTTGGCTCGGGTCATGATCTCAGGGTCCTGGGATCAAGCCCCACATCGGGCTCTCTGCTCAGCGGGGAGCCTGCTTCCCCTATCTTTCTGCCTCCTTGTGATCTCTGTCAAATAAATAAATAAAATCTTAAAAAAAAAAAGAATGAAGAAAGAGGTCTAGGCTAGTGACAGTTATTTTGAGTCCTTAGGTATAGGTAATATTTAAAATCTTGGGTATGATACATTTTAAGGATGTATCTTTTGATATATCTCAAATCCAAGACTGAAACTATAGTGGAAGAAATATTTAAAGAGCTGAGTGAGAAACTGTAGAGAAGCCAAAGAAGGTTTCAAGAAGGTAATGATGAACAGCACAATGATCACAATGTTCGATCCCACTGCAAGGTTTCTTGTGAGGGTGAGATTAGTCCCCACTAATGGATCATTAAAGACCCTGAAATTGGGCAGGAGTTTGGACTGGCTGTAGCACTTCTGGAAACTTCCAAGAAAAGAATGAAGCCCCTATTTTTTTGTTGTTGTTAATAGCCCTCATATGAGAATAGCAAGTTGCAAAGTATAGTTAATACTTGAACAACGTGGGGAATAGGGAACAGTTGAAAATCTGAAAATAACTTTTAACTCCCCTCAAACTTAACTACTAATAGCCTACTGTTGACCAAAAGCCTTACTAATAACATAAACAACTAACACATTTTGTATATGTATTATATACTGTATTCTTACAATAAGTAAGCTATGGAAAAGAATATGTTATTAAGAAAATCACAAAGAGGGGCGCCTGGGTGGCTCAGTCGGTTAAGCGTCTGCCTTCAGCCCAGGTCATGATCTCAGGGTCCTGGGATCTAGCCCCATATTGGGCTCCCTGCTTGGTGGGGAGTCTGCTTCTCCCTCTCCCACTCCCCCTACTTGTGTTCCCTTTCTCTCTGTGTCTCTCTGTTAAATAAATAAATAAAATCTTAAAAAAAAAAGATAATCACAAAGAAGAGAAAATACATTTACAATCCTGTACTGCAAAAAATCCATGTAGAAGTGGATTGTGTTCAATTTAAGGGTTAACTATACTCAGGACCATTACCTCGATTACTCCTCATAAAAGCCTTCTGAGGTAAGCATGATTGTACTACTAAGGAAAGAGAAGTTTAACGAAGTGTGTAGGCTGCTTAGAAGTTATTAGATGGTAGACCAGGGCCCAGGCCTGGATTGTTCTTTGTTCCTTCCTCTGATGCTAGCACTTAAACTTGATTACTGCAGTGGAGTTTTTAGGTGAATCAACATTAAAACTACGTTAAGTTTTTTTCTAGAAGTTTTAGGCTGAAGTGATATTATTAAAATTATATCCTTTTGAAAAATATTTATTGAGTATAAATAAATGTCCTATACATTAAATATCAAGAAATAGTCATTATTGATTATAAGTCAGGCTGTAATACTGAGGGAACCACAGAATCAAAATATCCACTCATGATACAGTAGTGATAATTCCATTCCAGTATCAGACATAGTAATGATTTACTCACAAGACACAACAAAACCCATCAAAAAGGCTATCACTTTAACCAACCTATAATACCACAATAGAAAATGGTTTTGAAGCATAGTATGAACCATCCCAATAATCTCATCTTTGTCTTATCAATTTGTCCGGTCAGTTTAATATTGTGGAGGTACACTATTGCAGAATTTAAAGATTCCCTTTCCTTGGTTTTATTTCAAATTATTATTAATAAATGAGAACAAGTCATACATAGTCACTGATACTTTTAAGTAAGTTAGTCTTTCATAAGAGAAGGGAAATAAAATTTTAGTATGAAGAAAGAATCCCCCAAACAGTGAATCTTTTAATGGAAAAAAATGAAAATGCAATGTAATTAAACTTTCCTTTGAAGAAAGGAAAGAAACCTAAATCTGTTATGGTAAATTTGGAAAGATAAATATTTCCTAGTCCCACAATATGTGTTTATTTTACACCATGTAGTTGAATGATGCAAGTCTATGAAGCAGGGATCTGTGGCAATCCAAATTCATCCACCAGGACTCCATCCTGTAGAAAGAAAGCAATGTTCAATGCCACTGTTTTTCAACTGATAAAGTAAATGATTACGAATATTTAGTATTTATTTAGTATATTATTTAGTAGTCAAAACTCTTTTCTGAGTGCTTAACCAGTGAACACCAAAATCCCCCTAAGAAGATGAAAAAGTTGGGACGCCTGGGTGGATCAGTTGGTTAAGCAGCTGCCTTTGGCTCAGGTCATGATCCCAGCGTCCTGGGATCGAGTCCCACATCGGGCTCCTTGCTCGGCAGGGAGCCTGCTTCTCCCTCTGCCTCTGCCTGCCACTCTGTCTGC
>ML105547.1:18438-30416 GCA_003697995.1 Taxidea taxus jeffersonii | reverse complement strand
GATCCTGAAAACTTTAAGTGCATGGTCATAGTTCCTAATACCTACTCTCTGCTTTCTTCTGTCTTTATATTGGTCTTGGCCTCAGTTGAGTTTTCTAAAGCCCTGAGTCAAGGTGGAATAATAAATGTCAGAAAAACTTGAACCCAGGCATCTTTCATGCACAATCCCAACTTTCTCACTCTGATCCCCTGGATACTTTCACAATACTTTAAAGAATTTGTATACTCAACTGCAGATTTTGGCAGTTTTGTTTTTTTTTAAAGATTTATTTATTTGACAGCCAGAGATCACAAATGGGCAGAGAGGCAGCAGAGAGAGAGGAAGGGAAGCAGGCTCACTGCTGTGCAGAGAGCCTGACATGGGGCTTGATCCCAGGATCCTGAGATCATGACCTGAGCTGAAGGCAGAGGCTTTAATCCACTGAGCCACCCAGGTGCCCCGACTTTGGCAGATTTTTAATCTAGATAAAGGTCAACATTTCCACTCTCAGCTCAGAAGGACATATCGTTTTTACTTCTGCACATGAGGCCCAGCACAACTGAACCAACAACTAAGATTTTTTAAAAATCTGCGCTTTGCCTTAGGTTCAGTTGGTTGATCTGTACTTAACTATTCTTCTGCTTGATTGTTTGATTTCTTCCTTTTTCCTTGTAACCTTCTCAACAAATGCATTCTCAACAGGGCAAGACCTGGAGAGATTCTCAAACACTAGGGTTTAAAAATATATATAGTTGTCCATTTTATTTAAAATGTCTTGATATTTTGATATATTGATATATTGATGTTTTGATATTTGATATATGATAAACCTTTGGTGTGGATGATAAAGGCCTGAGGGCATAGAAAGTCTGGCACCAAAGAAATAAAGTTATCTCAGCATGACCCCAGCAAGAATTTAGAAGCTTGCAAAGATGGTAGGAACCACACTAAAAGGATTTCTAAATTACTCTGCTTGTGAAAAAATTGGAATTCAAAGATAGGAAAGTGTATGGCTCTGCAAAGAGACAAAGAATAAGACTTTTAATGATAGGGATGTCTAATATTCAAGTATGTGTTTGGGTACATGCCACAATAAATAAATGTGTATTTTTAATATTTGTTAGCATATATAATGTAATAATATTATTATAATACACTAATACAATATAATTGTAATATAATAATATTATAATACAATAATATATAAAATGATATTATAATAATATAATTAATTATATAATCAATATTATATAATAATTTAATTAATAATAATTATAATAATATAATACAATAATATATAATACAATTATATATATGTCAAAATAAATCCCATTCATTTCCATACAGCTTCAGAAAAGCCATGCAAATGTCTTGATGTAGGTGGATTTCCCAAGGGGGTTAGAGTGAACTGAGCAAGGAAGAATGTTGAGTTTGACATGGTACAAAATAGAGGTGGCAGATGAGGAACAGCAGAGTAAACCAGGAACTGAAGAGGGGAAAAAACAGAAACAAGAGCTCCAAGCCAGCAGTGGCCCGGAAAACTGTAAATCATCTCCCCCGAAAATCCATGGAGAGACAGGAAGGAACTCAAGTTTCCCACTCTAAATTCATAATACATCAGCTGACATCTGGGTTAGTTTTATGCAATGTCTCAGAGCCTTAAAAAAGGCAAGCAAGGGGCGCCTGGGTGGCTGGCTCAGTGGGTTAAAGCCTCTGCCTTTGGCTCAGGTCATGATCCCAGAGTCCTGGGATCGAGCCCCGCATCGGGCTCTCTGCTCAGCTGGGACCCTGCTTCCTCCTCTCTCTTGGCCTGCCTCTCTGCCTACTTGTGATCTCTGTTTATCAAATAAATGAATAAAATCCTTAAAAAAAAAAAAAAAGGCAAGCAAAACCTGTAGCTTGCTAAAGGAGGCTGCGTCTTATACTCTATCTGCTTTTGATGAGGACCTAACTGAAAAAGTGTTTAACCTAAGTAAGGACACTACAGACTGCCTCAGGAAAACCCCTTTACTGAAAATGCCCCCAGGGTAAATTGGGGCAAGGAGAAGTGGTATGGCGGAAGGAATGTAAGTATCAGGTGGGAGATCTCACTGGGTGGCCCCCAAGGTTCTTTAAGATCCTGAGACTACGGTTCTAGGAGCCATGCAGACTCAGACCACTCCTCCAAATGCCGCTACAGTCCAACGGATGTTATGTGTATGCCTCAAAGCTCTCTTAGCGAAGTTCAGCCATACCACACGCTAGTCCTTATTCTTGTTCAAGCCGCTGGTGGGAAATGGAGGTCTTGCAAAAACTATTCCAGTATTTCCTGTTGGATCCATCCTGTCGTTCTCTAAAAACATCAAAAAAGAGAAATGAACAGCATTGACAGTGGAAGAGCTTCCAGAACCAGGAGGAGGTGGCCCAGCTTGGGAGAGCAGGGTCGGCCTCTTACCCAGAGGTCTCCTCCTGGTCTGGGCCGGGTTTTCGAGTCTGAGAAAGGGGTCGGCATGCTGAATTATTATTTGAACATGTGATGCTTTCTCATAAACACCCTCCAGGGACTTGCATTTTAATTCAAGATACAGTCTTTATTTTAGGGATAAATCAGTAAAAAAGGTCGGCACTAACCTGTCATTTTCCTCTTCTATTTTAAAGCTCTCTGTGCATGGGAGTTAACTTCTCCCAAAACAAGCATTTGGAAAATTCCTGGTTAGGCCGCTGGCTTGTTTTGTGAATGATGTTTGTGGTCAGCTCTAACATATATAGCTGCCTTCTTCGTATTGCTGTCTTTTTCATGCATGTTTTTCTTATTTTGGCGTTTTTATGGAAGGGATTAAATATTATTTGATTTCAAGCTGGTGTAGAAATTGTAGAGATGTAGAAAATCCTCTCTAGCTGAAATCCAACATACACATGCACTCACAATCATCAATACACATGCACATGCATGCAGAATTCAGAAAGTATGGCCTGGTTTTAGCTTTCCTTTCCTCCCTCCCTTCCCTCCCTCCTTCCCTCCCTTCCTTCCTCTTTCTCTCTCTCTCTCTCTCTCTCTCTCTCTTTCTTTATTTCTAGTGTTGAGGTAGGGAAATGAAAGTAAATATGATTTCATGTTTGGCTTTCTTTCTGATAGAAGCAACATTGTTTGGGTGCCTAGGCCTCTAGTTTTTACCCAGAGTTCAACATAGAAATGTTGTTTCAAGTCTTATTCAAAATGACTGAAATGTTTTTACAGAATGTCACCTTCCAGACTTTCATTAACATTTACAGGTTTCAAAGTGGTATAGGAACTCTTAAAGGGATATTCGTTCCCCACCCCACCTTCCAAAAAATAAAGTAAGATTAAGCTGAAGAGCAAGCAAATCCTGGTGATTTAGATCAAAAATTCGGGACACACTGCTTAGTATTCAGTAAGTTCTGGAAGGTATTCCCAAGAAGCAGAATGTTTTTTATTCTATTAAATCAGTTGTGTATAATGTTGTATGATAAAATCTAACAATTTTAGGAGAAACTCTATATTTTGTTATTAGAAAATTCAACTTCTATGAACACTGAGAGAAGGGGAGTATGAAAGAGTAAAATCTGGACTCAAGCCAGAATAAAATTTTTGTGAGAAATTTCTCAGCTATCAGAAGACTTAAGAAGTCTATTCTGTATTCAGTATCACCTGTAGACTTAAGGAGGAAAAAACTCTATTCCATTTAATTAGTTCTTAGGAAGTTTAATTGGAATATTGGCTTCATCATCATATAATTCAGGAGTTGGATCTTTTAGTTAGTGATAACTAAAAGGAGATTATATATTTGGATATATTTTTTAGATACTCTATTTATATATGTTATTATAATGGCTAGAGGCATGTTCAAAAAAATTTCTTTACCTATCCAAATTATTTAGTTGCTAGGAGACAAATATGAAGCATCTAATATTATTATTAAATAGGTTATAATCCATTTTTAGTTTCACAGTAACAGTTGCTTTTGGATAGGTGTTGATTCAGACTCTGTAGATATATTATATAATCAGTGCAAATAACAACATCTTTCTCTCCCTGGTTTCTATTTGTGATTTGCAGAAGGGTTAATAAGCATGACTCTTACTAACTAAGCAGGTTGAGGCTCCCCTAAAAGAGTAAGATGATCTCCAAGTCAGGAAGTTAAGTTATTTGCAATTTAAAATATACTACGATCTACATAAATCAATTGAAAGCAAAATGTTTATGTTTAATTTTCTTTTTTGTATCAGAAATGTGTAATGATAGTATTTTATATAACAGTTCTGTCATGATCGATTTTATCTCTTTTATCATAATATGCAGGGCAGGTAATTTTCAATTTGAAGAATGCTACACACAGAGACTAGTTATTTGCCACAGGACAGAAAATAGTGGCTGTGCCAATATTAGCCACAAAGTCAACTATCCCCTGGCCCAGCGTACCCTCTATTAGAGTGGGAAAAGGACCTTTTCTACTGAGCAATCTCAAACTTGAGCCTTCCTTACTTTAAATAAATTATCTTATGGTTTTTGTGCCCTCATTAACATTTGTATTCTTTAAGATGACAATCTTCCATTTTATTTTAAAAAGATCCATTCAGATAAATCCATTCAGATAAATATCTTTACTTACTTCTTTAATTAATATAATACTTTTATGGTTTAAAAAATATCTTTTTGTTGTGTCCAGACTTAGTGGCAGTTCAGTGTGAGGACTATTCAATAACGATGAATAATTTTTGAATAGTGAATAATTCTTCAATAAGATTATTTCAGCCTCGAATGTTTCCTAATCCAAAGAATTAGTTTTTCACCTGATTCATCTCAGGTTTTACTTTTTTCCTAGTGAGTAGCAAACTCTACTGTTGCCAACTCTACCTCTATCCTCCATCCATTCCCTCACATCGTTTCCCTTGCTTGGATGGAAGAGTCTGTCTCTCCCTATGAGCTCTCCTCCAGACTGCCTTAACTGGTGAGCATTCCTCAGCTAAGAAGAACCAGATGGCCAGAAGGAGATGTTAGTATTTCCCTCCCATATCCTCTGGGCAATCCTTCTTCGCATGGGACAGGTGTGCTGACTTACCACTACTCTGAGACTTAAACTAATCCAAATAACAAAGGACAGTTGTCCTATCTTGATTGCAGACACAAGGCAGAAGAATCCTACCTTTATGCAACCAAAAAACAACGGTTTTGAAGAACAACCTGTTTAGAGAAAGCCCCGAGTTGTCCTACATATTATTTATACAGTGCCATTTATTATATATACAATACTACCAAAAGAATTTTTTGATTCAACTAAAATATTTTAGGCAAAAGAGAAATAAAAGGCATTATGATTTTACATTGTAGTGCTCAAAGATATTTGGAGATTAAAAAGTATATGCATCCTGGGGTGCCTGGGTGACTCAGTCAGTTGAATGTCTGGTCTTTGACTCAGGTCGTGATCTCAGGGTCCTGGGATCCAGCCCAGAGTCTGGTCTCCCAGCTCAGTGAAGGGTCTGCTTCTCTCTCTGCCTCTGCCCACCTCCCTGCTTGTGCTCTCCCTCTCTCCCAAATCAGTAAATAAAATCTTTTTTTTTTAAAGTGTATGGATCTAGCACAATAAACTAAAAACATAGGTAAATTCATAGTGTCTGTGGTAAGAGAGACATTAGGGATAACTTAAAGCTCACATATCTATATCCTTCTTCCTTCTCCTTCATCAGATTAAGAGCTGAGTCAGAGTAGTAGTTGGAAGTTCACTGGGCAGGGTAATGAAAGAAGAATTGGTTTGAATCTTGGCACCTTCACAAGCACTTGAAGATGTTCCCTGCTCCTCTGAGACCCATTTTTATCACCTTTAAAGTGGAGACAATTGTACTGTTCTAATTTGCAACAAGGATATGAGGATCAAATGAGAATATTTTTGAAAGTTGTTTAAAGTTACATACAAAAATATATAATCAACATCATCCTCGTGAAGGTCAAAGTCCTATCCCATCCCTCTTCTGCTCTCCATCTAGAGGTGCCACTCAGGCTTGAGCAACAGAAAGATAAGGAAGTGATGCACCGCCCCCCTCCAAGAGATCAGCAGTAACTTCACAAAGTAGAATTGCCTTTTGCAGCTGTATTCTGGCTACCAAGGACACCCCCCAAAAGAAAATCTACATAAAGCTTTAGAGATTAAATTCCCTAAGTTTATCAAGCCAGGAAAAAGGAAAAATAAACTCTGGAACATCTCAGCAGACAAGCACATGACAGCAATACAGGCCCCTTCCTAGGGCTCAGAAGCCAGACTTTGTACCTATTTGTTTTCCTCGCCCCTGTGGTGTGAAACAGACAGGAAAGGCATGTCATTTGGCAAATCATCTGACTCCAGCTTGAAATCAGTAGTCCAGAGGAAAAGCACTTGGGAGCGGAGGGGTATCAAAGAGGGGGCCAGGCCCGGGCCTTCTGATAAGGTATAATGTTGAGTGGAGAGTGGCTAATATATGACAGCGTTGACCCTTGATCCTGAAGGTGCTCCTGCAACACATACAGAGATCTGCATCCACTCTGGAGGGGAATTAGGGAAACAAAGCCATTCTCTCAGTCATGATATCCAGAATCTGAATTCCGGGCTCCTACGTGCTGAAAGCATATTGGTTTTCCTATAAAATAGCTTGTTATGGGAAGCTCTCTGAGATGAATCATGGAATCCTAGGGAGTGAAGCCATGCTTGTTTATCTACAGGACCCAACTGGTGAACCAGCAGTACTCAGCTCATGGAAAATGTTGGGTGAATGAATGAGTGAAGGAATGATGAACAAATGAACTCCATGACATACCTAATGGTAACAGTGGTCTTTAATTCTTTGTATTGCAGAAATTTTCAAACTGTAAACAAAACTAGAGAGAATTATATATTGAACACTTATAGTACCATCACTCTGCTTCAACAATTGTGTTTTGAGGCACCTGAGGGTCTCAGTTAAGTGTCTGACTCTCGATTTCAGCTCTGGTCATGATCTCAGAGTTGTGAGATTGAGCCCTGCATTGGGCTCCATGCTGGGTATAGAGCCTGCTTAGGATTCTCTCCCTCTCCCTCCACCCCTCCCCGCACCTCACTTGTGGATGCTCTCTCTCTCTCTCTCAAAAACAAAAACAAAAAAATCTTGTTTCATCTATTCCTCCTCAATTTGAGGGATGGAGTAGGCTATTTTAAAGAAAATACAAGATATCATCATTTCATCCATATGTACTCTACATCTCTAATATATAAGGATAATGCATTTACACATTTGACAAAATTAACAGTAATTACTTAGTACTAAAAATCCCAATTTCTCTGCCTCAAAAATCTCTTTTAATGTGTTATTTGTTAGGCTCATAATCCAAACAGGACTCATAAAATTGCATAGTTTGTCTTTTAAAGTCTCTATAAATCTATACCAGTTCTTCCCATTCCACACCAGTCTATTTCGTTAACATCATTGCCTTATCAGAGAAAGCAGGCCACTTATCCTGTATAATGTACCACATTATGGATTTGGTTGACATGCCTGGTGGTGTCGTTTAATTCAATCTTTTATCTACATTTCCCCTAAACTGATAGATATGATATGATAGATATGATTCGATTCAGCCTATTTCAAATGCACTTCACTGTTAGCTGTGTATTTCCTACAGCCTCTCCTAGAAGAGATCCTTAAAAAGCAACAAAGGGTGGGAATCTATTTGGCCTTTTTATATGTCAAATATAGAACATGATAGGTTCATATTCTGGACCTACTAGAAATCAGGTCCTCAAATTAAATAATACATGTCTTCTCTTTTTGGTTTTTACTTGTGTTGATGGGTCTGTATCCGTGCAGTATCTACGTGCAGCTATTTTCTTGAACCTGGGACAAGAGAAACAGTAGAAGTCAGCCCAGTTTAGTGGGCATTCCCCTCACTAAAGAAGGGATGTCCCACAGGTAAGGATAAACATTTCCAGTTTGGAAGAAAAGGTGAGAAGGGAGAGCTAAGTCATGCTTGGAGATTATAATGATTTCCTGATAGTTACTATCAATAAAACATACTGCTTAAGGGAAGGTAGAAGTCATCAGGCTCCATTGGGATAGGTGCTACAGGGAAAGTATAAATCTGAGAAGAGGGAATAAGGATAAGATAGTAGGGCAGTGACTTAAAATTGATTGGTTTTGTTAGCTTTCCAGGGCTGCTGTAACAAACTCTCAAAACTTAGGTGGTTTGGGGTGCCTGGGTGGCTCAGTCCGTTAAGCATCCAACTGTTGATTTCAGCTCAGGTCATGGTTTCAGGATGATGAGTTCAAGTCCCGTATCGGTCTTGGTGCTGGGTATGGAACCTACTTAAGATCCCTTCTCCCTCTGCCTCTCCTCTCCTACTTGCATGTGTGAGCACTCTCTACTCTCTTAAAAACACCCCCCAAAACAAAAAAGCCTAGGTGGTTTAAAACAAGAGAAATTGATTCTCTCACAGTTCTGGAGGTTAGAAGTTTGAATTCAAGGAGTTTTCAGGGCCCTGCTTCTTCCAAAGGCTCCAGGGAAGAATCCATTCTATGTTTATCTCCTTGCTTCTGTCAACAACCTCTGTCTACCGTGTACCTTGGCTTATAGCTGCATCCTTCAGACCTTTGCCTCTGTCTTTCTGTCAGCTTCTTCCCTGTGTGTCTGTGTCCAATTTCCCTTTTCTTATAAGGACACCAGTTGTTGGATTTAGGGCCCATCCTAACCCAATAGGACTTATCTTAACTTGATTACACCTGCAAAAACCCTCTTTCCAAATAAAGTCACATTTGCAAGTTCCTGGTGGACATGAGTTTTTGGAGGACTCTACCCGACCCGATATAATGATCAAAAACACTCTCTGTGAGAAGATGACATTTGAACAACTGAAATGTCTAGAGAACTAAACAGCCATGAATCTGGAGAAAGAGTCAAGGCAAAGAGTAGCCTAGTGTGAGAGTCTGAGATGTGAACGGGCCTGGTGTGTGAAGTGTGTGAGGGGAAGATCAACAGCAGTGACAGTGACCATGGTAATGGGGTAGAGTGGAGAGCAATACAGCCTTGGAAGCCAGTTCTAAGGATAATAACTTTGACTCTGATGGGGATAGGAATTATTGGACGGTTCTAAACCAAAGTGTGATATTATTGGACATTTTCATGAGACCTGCTAGCTGCTCTATTGACTAGACTGTGAGAGGGATAAGGACAGAAGCACTTAGGAGGTTATTGCCATGACCCATGGGAGAAATTTGATGATGGCTTGGACCACAGTAGAAGCAATCAGATAATAAGATTAACACATAAAAATGTTCCAGATTTTTCCCCATTAATACTTATCTCTTTTATGATCAACTGTTTTGTCACCTGTTCATATGCATTCCCAGAGAAGGGAGGCAAGCACCAAAAGTTTAAGAATTGGTTTTACGAGAAAATCTTAGAATGAGAAGAACTGAGCATTTCCTTTTTCCTGCAGTTAACATTGATAGCTACCATAGGGCCTGCTGTGTACCAAAAATTTGTTATTTTACACCCATTCCTGTATCATTTAATCCTCAAGATAAGCATGAACTGATGCATTGTTTTCCATTTCACACGTAAGAAATGTAAAGGTTAAAGAAGTTAAGCAATGTGTCCAATCATATGAATAGTTAAGGGCAGAACCAGGATTCTAATATATGTATACTGAATCTCAATCCCATGTGGTTCTCGTAGTGCTACAGTGTGAAACAGGAAACAAAGTCATTATTCTAGTTAAGTATCTAATCACTGTGGTCCAGGTCTTTAAACACCATGTTCCAGGGAGACATTACTTGGTGTTCTTCATTTGTAGGTAGTTGATTAATCAATTTGACTGATTATTACTGACCAGGAATATTGTGAAAAGAGACCCTTCCAACGTCAGTATATTAGGAGAGAACACGGCTAGTCTCTACCTTATTCTGGAGATGAATGTGCAAATCTCTTTCCATCTCCACATTCAATGACATCACATGACACCTCGAAACAACTACCCCATGCTGGGGGTAATTACTCCATGGAAATCAACAAGCACAGTAAATCAGAGATTTTTTATTCAGAGACCTGGTTTACCAACAAACTGTTGCCTATAACTCAGATTCAATCCCAGCAAAATATAAAGGTGCGGTAGGGGTGAGAGAGAGAGGGAGGGAGAAAGAGGAGAGAGGAGGGAAAGAGAGAGAGATGAGACAGTGTTATCAAATTAGTGTAGTTAATGTCCAACATTAGTTTAAAAACTGCCTCAATAAAAACCAAAATAACAGAATGTGTCCACTGGACAGATAAACACATTTAAAGTTTATGATTACACATTTCCTGGTTGGCCTCGGCAACAGGACTTTAGGACTTAAGCGTTTTCAGCAACAACTGCACCATTCTGGACCAGTTTTTCATCCATCCAAACCCACACCCGGCCTAGCCTTCCCAGGTGGTGTTTCTTCAGCAAACACACTTTTGGTGAGCTCAGTTCTTCCACGGAAGACTGAAGCGACAGTGATCCGGGGAGAGGCCCGCTAATGGGTTTCAGGAGCTTTGGCTTCTCTCCCAACAGAAGCTGGTGATGAGGTTTCTTTCCCTGAGCTGGCCTAGAGAAATGTTCTTTTACCAAAGATAGATTGAAGAGGAGAATCAGTCTCAGTAGTAACCAGAATAAGCACGCTTTCCTGGTCATGGGGGGAAAAATATCAGGGTAGCTCCATTTAGAGGGAATGACCATGCTGAAAGCCAGGTAGAAATGGTTTCAGGGATTACTCGTTATTTTGGATCATCCCCTCAACTTGTATCGTTCACTAGTATTTCTCCTAAAAAACAGTGGCTTGGGGCGCCTGGGTGGCTCAGTGGGTTAAGACCTCTGCCTTCCCCTGGGGTCGTGATCCCAGGGTCCTGGGATCGAGCCCCCCGTCGGGCTCTCAGGGTCCTGGGATCGAGCCCCGCGTAGGGCTCTCTGTTCAGCAGAGAGCCTGCTTCCCTCCCCCTTCTCTCTCTGCCTGCCTCTCCGCCTGCTTGTGATCTCTGTCAAATGAGTAAATTAAAAAATCTAAAAAAAAAAAAAAGTGGCTTATCTATTGAACCAACACACACATACATACCCCCACACACAAACACATAAACACACATATGCACACACACCTGCTACCAACTGCACTTCTACCCAGTTCCTCTCTCTCTCTCTCTCTCTTAAGATTATTTATTTATTTGGGAGAGAGAGATTGCGTGGAGAGGGGCAGAGGGAGAGGGAGAGAGAAACTTTCGTGGACTCCTTACGTGCCTCCGGACTTGATCTCAAGATCCCGATATCATGGCCTGAGTGGAAACCGGTCAGATGCTTAACTGACTGCGCTACCCAATCTCTCTCCAAACCTTCCTCAGAGGAACACTCCTTCTCAGCGGCTCTTTGCTGCTCTGCTTAGCTGTCGTGTATGACTTCCCATTTTCTCTCTCTCAGGGCCAGACCCAGGGTCAGGACAGAACTTTCTCCTTCTGCTCAAAGTCTAGACACCAGGGACAGACGTCCTGGAAGGGTTGCTGAGGTCATGATCAAAGTCAGAGAAGTGCGTCCAAAGGAGTCCATTGATCCTGAGAGGGCAGGAGAACATTGGGAGCAAAGCCAAAGAGGGACACAGAAGGACAAGGGGCTGGAGATAGAGAAGTGGCGGGAACCGGTAGGCAGAACATGATCAGCGGGCATCCCAAAGCTGTGTTGGAGAGTTAATGTCACTTACAGCCTTTTCATTTCTTGGGAAAATTCTAACCAGAGTCAGCATTGCATAGAGGTGAAGTCACAAACCCTGGAACCAGACTGCCTGGGTTTGAAGTCTGGCTCTGCCATTGACTAATTCTGTGACTTTAATCAGTTTCCATCATTTCTTCATCTGTAAAATGGAGGTAATAATAGGTTTTAACTCACAGCACTGTTGTGAGGGTTAAATAAATTAATATCTGTAAAGTGCGTAGAAGAGCATCTGTATAAAAAGATGTTAAACAAAACAATATTCACTCAAGCCTTAGGGGAAAAAAA
>ML105547.1:0-18038 GCA_003697995.1 Taxidea taxus jeffersonii | reverse complement strand
TCTCAGAGGAAACCATCATCTTGAATTTGTGATTTATCTTTTTTTTTAAGATTTATTTATTTATTTATTTGTTAGAGAGAGAGAGCACGAGCACAGGCAGACAGAGAGGCAGGCAGAGGCAGAGGGAGAAGCAGGCTCCCTGCCGAGCAAGGAGCCCAATGTGGGACTCGATCCCAGGACGCTGGGATCATGACCTGAGCCAAAGGCAGCCGCCTAACCAACTGAGCCACCCAGGCATCCCTCTTTTTTTTTTTTTCTTAAAGATTTATTTATTTATTTGAGAGAGAGAGAGAGAGAGAGAGCAGGGGAAGGGATAGAGGGAAAGAGAGACAGAATCTCAAGCAAACTCCCCGCTGAGTGTAGAGCCTGATGCAGGGCTCGATCCCAGGGCCCTGAGATCATGACTGGAGCCGAAATCAAAAGTCAGATGCTCAGTTGACTGAGCCACCTGGGTGTCCCTGTGATTTATCACTCTTGCACATCATTGTATTCACTTATATGAATAGTTGTGTCTCCAAGTATAGAGTAATTTTATTGTTCATATTTTAAGACATATATAAGTGGCATCATGCTTGTTGTATTCAACTGTAATTTCTTCTTCCTCAGTTCATCTGTGTTGATACAAGCCATTCTGGGCCATACATTCAAATCGTTTCTATTATTGTTAGAGTATCCCCGGTGCATACATGCACCACAATTTATTTGTCTATTCTCCCATTGATGGACACTTCAGTTATTTCTACATTTTGCTATTGTAAACATTCTGAGACATATTTCTTGGCAAATATGTGGGAGTTCCTCTAAGCTGACTTAGGAGTGAAATTTCTGAGATTTAGCGTAAGCTTATTTTCAAATTTACTTAATATTATAAAAATTATTCTTTTAAGGGGCACCTGGGTGGCTCAGTGGGTTAAGCCTCTGCCTTCGGCTCAGGTCATGATCTCAGGGTCCTGGGATCGAGCCCCGCATCGGGCTCTCTGCTCTGTGGGGAGCCTGCTTCCCTTCCTCTCTCTCTGCCTGCCTCTCTGCCTACTTGTGATCTCTGTCTGTCAAATAAATAAAAAAAATCTTTAAAAAAAAATTATTCTTTTAAGATATTCAGATAAATTCACATTATCATCCGTGCTAATTGCTGCTTGAAGTCCTTTAGACAGATCAACTTTTTCAATCCTCAGAATCACACTCTGAAGGAAATTCTATTATTTCCCTCACTTTATAGAAGAGAAGTAAATAGTTTTTCTCAGATCACACAGCTGGTAAGCCATGGAGCTCAGATTCACACCTGGAGACACAACTTGTTCCAGAATCATGCTAACTGCAAAATAGGATACAAAGCACATGGGAGGCAAAAAAAAAAAGTCAAGATATTCTGGCACAAAAGTATGACAAGGCAAATAAAAAGACTTCACTGAAGGAGGTAAGGTCTCATTAGATCCAGTATTTCCTCATCTTAACTAATTACATGTGCATAGACCTTGTTTCCAAATAAGGCCTAGTCTGAGATTCCATGCGGACAGGAATCTTGGGGAGGAGAGACACTGTTCAACCCAGTAGAGGATCCTCTTCTACATCTGTGGCCAGAGAGAGGAGTCCACACTACTTCCCACAGGACAGTCTTGGGTATTTGGAAAGAGCTCCACTATTCATAGATCTCTCTCCCTACCCCACCTCATATGCCCAAGGAGTCTCTTGCCTTTGATACACATGCCCAATTCAATCAGGCCACACTGGCAGAGCCCCCGTAGTTCTCAGTTCCCAGGAAATTCCCTCACCATCCAAGGGGCCGTGCTCTGGATGCCCTTCCATTTGCCAGTGTCTTCTGCAGATGAAGGAACATTCAAAACTCCACAAAAGATGCTCTCTTCCTGGTGTGGACAGACCCAGACAGCATACAGTGAGGCCTAAGAGTTGCCAGTAAGTCCTATAATGCTGTTTGGATCCGGACTACATGAGCATACCTTCTAGATCATTCAGGAAAGCTGAGTCATACTTCTAGCTCTGTCCCTAGCTCTATAAACAGAAGCAAATCAAAGTTTCTACACTTACCCTTCTTAACCTTTAGGAAAAGTAATACTTGCCCTAACCTGTTTGGCAATAATGTTGTGAGGACAAATATCAGATGGGTACAAAAGACTCAGATAAAATCCTCAGATAAAAATGGATGGGAAGAATGTGGCTATGCATCCAGAGCATAATGGAATGTAACCTTGTTTTATGGCATGGGGTCCTTTAATGATCCAGCGAAATCTACACTGCACTGCCTCCGAAAACGCACATAAGCATGGGCACACACACATGTAAGCTTCCAAGTAATGGGGGAGTTGGATTACCCTGGAGACCAGACACAGATTCTCCCCATTCTCTAACTAAGCAGTGATTTTGAGCCTGAGCATTAAGTAACTACGGAAAATAGTATTCCTTCCTGATTCACAGATGGCCGTTCTGGTTTAGAAGGGAGGCTGTTTGGCCAGGCTCAGCACAGCACGTGGCCATCGTTGGAGCAGAGTAGAAATATTTTTGGACTGAGTTCAGTGTCTGCGGACAGTGAGGCACCTTCTCGGTAGTAGCAACAGTAGAACTCCAAAAGTACAAGAGGTGGGGCTCCCATCCCCCTTTTCTCACATTCTGTCTTTCTCCCCTTTTTAATGTCCCCATTTCAGCAGAAATTGACTCAGCTCTCTTTGAATGGATGAAATTGATCCATTATAGTGATCCTTACTGATCTGTTAGAAAATCAGGGTCCTGGACTGTTCCACATGAAAAGTCAGCCTTAATAAAGTTCCCCGCAGACAGAGAAGCATAGTTATCTGACGTGTGATTTACTAGACAGTATTTCTTCTATTGCTGGTAGAAATAATTTAGGACAAGAACACCTTTCTAGTAATGTATATTTTCCATAATTTTAACATAGTTCACAGTATTCATATAGTCTCAATTTGTTCAAACTCTTCTCATTGAATCTGATCTCCTTTGTTTTCTTTTTTTTTTTTTAAGATTTTATTCATTTATTTGTCAGAGAGAGTGAGCACAGGCAGGCAGAGTGGCAGGCAGAGGCAGAGGGAGAAGCAGGCTCCCTGCTCAGCAAGGAGCCAGATGCGGGCCTCCATCCCAGGACTGCTGGGATCATGACCTGAGCTGAAGGCAGCCGCCTAACCAACTGAGCCACCCAGGCGTCCCTCCTTTGTTTTCTACCAAAAAACAAAACAAAAGTGGAAGATAGGGAATGCCCATTTAATAGATAAGGACACTGAGCCCTTGAGAAGTTAGGCTACTTGCCCGAAATCTTGCAGTTAGTAAGAGATAGAGCCAGGATTTTCACCTAGATCTGATCCCAAATCCCACTTCCTGTACCATATCATAAAGGTAAGCCTGTAAACAACATCCAGTTTCAGTTTTCCAATGGCCTCTTTGAAGCCAAGGTCTAGTATGACTTCAGGGGTAGTCATCCCAGGAGCTAGAAGTCACAGAATTCTTCTCTTACTGAGTGTCCTTAAGCTGGGTGCGTGGTGGAGTTGACAATTGCCTCCAACTGATCAAAAATAAAAAATATCTGTCCCTATTCTTACTGATTACTGAGACCTCTTTAACAATGAGCAGTGCCTTTCATGCCACAATAAGACACAGGATTGGGAATGCAAATATCTGAGTATAGGTCAGTGGAAATGGCTGATAGCAGATCTTTCTCTGAAAACAAGTCTTGACAGGGGAGAGGGTAAGGAGAGTCACCACCAAAGCCAGGACACTGTCTGAAGCTGCCGAGAGCCAATGGGAGAGAGAAAAGCCAGTCTGAAAACCAATGGCACCTGCCTCCTATCATCCTTGTGCTTCTCCCTCTCCACTGAGGTCTCCTCAGAGAAGAAGGGAATGAACATGCTCTTGACTACAGGAGAACTCAGTGTTACCCAAAGTGTGGTCCCCAGGACTACACCAACTGAGTCACCCAGAAGTGGTGGTTAATCATTCAGATTCCCAGGTACTTAACGCCTTCCCCTTCCCCACTAACCACCCACACACCTTTCCAGTCCTGGTATCAGGCTAGGGCTGGGAATTAGCAAGCTCCCAGAATGTCTGCTACGAACAGGAATTTTGGGGGAACTATTGCTCTAGAGGCCCAATCAGATCATAAGAACACCCACTTTTGAAGGATCTTGAGGAAAACACCTCAGTGAAAGCTATTTTATGGATTTCTTTTATAACTCTTCTCTTCCTTTATATTAAAATCAATTGGTGTATTTTTTAAAAATTATGCAACCCTGTGCTTATACCATTTCAGTTAGATACACAAATGTGATCTCTGTATATCTGCATACAGGCTATTTTAATTTCTTTTTCATTTTTGTATAGCTCTTGCTCCCTTCCCTCCCCTGTCTATCCTCATTTCCATGAGGTCCCCAGTAATGTATAATGCAATTCAATCTCTAGTCTCCCTTATACTTATGCACACACACACACACACACACAAACTTATATAGATAGGGTTGCTTTTCGTATTACAAAAACAGAAACATATTTTACTTTTTTTTTCTGTATCTTGTTTTTCTAGCTTAACAATACTTAATAGAAATCCTTCTATTACAAGGCTTAACTCTAATTTATTCTTTTAAATCATTGCTATGATTTCACAGTGCAGATGAATCATAACTTATTCAATCATTCTCCTACTGATGGACAAAATTTGTTCCCAGGTTCCTACTCTATGGACAATGCAGTGATTAACATCTTTGCTTTATTTCTAGGGAAGATTCTTATTCATAGGATAGAGAACTACATAAGGATAGGCTACAGTAATAATTAATATTGATATTTTGTAGGTTTATATGTATTTTTATTTTTAACCACTCTTTTCAAATTGCTTCCCAAATAAGATATTTTAGCCAGTCGTTTATATGAGTATTCTTTTTCCCCTTTATAACTTCTCATTATAGAAGTTTATGTTGGTGGGGAAATGCAATTACTTACATAAATTTGTCATATTGAATTTTTAAATATCTTTCACTTTAAATATCCCAACTTTTGAAGTACCATTTGAGTTTTACTAATGCACATCATTAGCAAATAGTAAATATTGCTCTCTAAGGTGCTTTCCAGGTACAGCCAATGAAACAAAAGAAAAACGGGATGCCTTCAATATGACTACCCTCCAAATATTTTAGATCGATCCATTGATATGAAAAACCTCCTATATTTGTCATGCCTTACCAAGAGCCAAATCCAATAGGGTCAGTCTTTCTGTGTCTGTAAATGCGATAAGTCAAGATCAAAGAACATTTTCTGGAAACAATAGCTATTTTCTTCATTTATATTTATGACACTGAGGTGGAAGAAGAAAAGCTGTGACCTTGCTAGATCCACAGACTTTAACCAGTCCTCGTTTGCTGAGAACATCTGCAAGTGTCCAGCAAGGGGTCAAGGTGCACAGACATTTCCCCCAGGACCACATCCGAAGTGCCATTTACAGTTCATGGAAAGTGGCGGGATTCAGAATGGGATGTTTAAGGGAGACAAGAGCCAAAGGGAGGGGGACAGAAGAAAGGCTGTAGAAGGGAGAGAGAAAGCTTTAGGTCCGAGCTAAAGGGGGGGGGCAGCTTAAGTATGGAAGAAAAGACACACACATAGGATAGCTCACACAGGCAGAGTTGCTGTGGAAGCACATTCCAGGAAAATCTTAAGAGATTACTTTAATAATAAACCATGCATTCTTCAGCAAGCCATCACGGGATTAACTACCCTTTTCCTAGGCTGGGAACACAGTCGTCAGGTTTTTTGTTTTTTTGTTTTTTTTTCCTTCTCCCTCACAGGCAGGTTTTGTGCAAGGGAAACTCATGCAAGGACCATACATCTTCAAACATTGCATTGAATTTTCCTCACCTTAATGTGCTAAACATTAATTTTAATGGTGATAAGAAAAAAACCATTTAGGCAAGGTTAACATCTGGGTGGGCTTGGGTGTGATTTTCCAGCTGCAAGGATGTTCATTTCAGACCGCCTGAAAAGTGAACAACTTCTATGGGACAGGAAACTGTGTTCCATGAGAGATTAAAAAGAGTTAAATTTCTTTTCATGCTTCTCTCTTTCTTTTTTTTTTTTTTCTTACTGTGAACAGGACACTGAATTACTGCCAGAAGCAATATCAGCACCCTAGAGATATAAAAATACAAATCAGAGTTCTCCATTGTTGACTCTTAAGATTTCTGTGTAAAATGACAGAGCTGTCTGCTTTAAGCTGTCTGTGTGAGCCCACTCCTCATAAATGGACTGTTTTCATTAGTCTTCTCTTGAAACTCCAGCTCATTCGGACGAAATCATTTTCTTCCTCTGGCTCCTTAGACATAACTCTTCTATTTGGTAGAGCAAACGTATGTTAACCTTTCTAGGAACAGTCTTCTGATTTAAAAAAAAAAAAATAGGTTTTGGTGGTCACTTCTGAGTTGAGAAAATATTAGCTATTGAGGTTAAAAGAGAAACGCCTCTTTTCCCTCAAATTGCCAATGCCTCTAGGTGCCTGAAATCAGCCATCATTTGTCCAGCTACTCAGCGTTTGGAAGTGAAACCATCCTTCTGGACTCTTGGGTCTTAGAAATAAAGCAGTATGTCCTAAATGTACCAGAATTATAGTTCTCCACATAAATGTTATAAATAGTGTCCTAAGATTAAAGTCTGCATGCCTCTTATCATTCACAGGAATATATATATATATATATAATAGCAAATTATCTCAGAGGGACATTGGAAACTGTCAGCATCCTCACCAACCCCACCCCACACCCTCAGGTGTGAGGGGAAGAGACAGGTGGCAGAAATCATAGAGGCCAGGAGAGAGGACCCTCTCTCCCTGTCTCAGAGTTTTGTAGCTCTGTGCCCCCAGCTCCGGGGCAGTCCCAAGCCTGACCTACTTGAGAGCAGGGACTGCCACTCACACTCAGCTGCCCCAAATTACACAGCGGCTTTGCAGCTGGGCTAGGCTTGGACCACAAAATGCATCCTTGGTATCCCATGAGCCCGATTTGAACCCTCAGTTTCCAGAGGTAAAATGCAAATCCGCTGTGTGTCGCTCACTCAATAAAATCAATAACCCCTTCTCATCCAAATCATAATTTGGCAGTTTCACATTTAGTACACACTGTCTCCCACTGCCAAAAAAAAAAAAAAAAAAGACATGCTTTTCACAAAATATTTCAAAATTCTTTAAAACTGACAGCTTCTGGGGATGCCGTACAATTGTTCATGATTTTAAAATAGGGAGAAAATGAATTCCCAGCTCGTGAAGGTTCACGAAGCTATGCTGTGGAGTGCCAGTGTCTTCAACTATTTTATTTCTCATGTCGCAGATTGCTCTGAGAGGTGCAGGCAGCACTGTGGAAATCAGCGCAGACAGTCATGACAAGGGTCTACACAGGGATGTACATCATCTTTGTATCAGAGACACAGCTTTTTTAGATCGGTTCGATAGCGGTGAACGTCTTTGTTCACATGGATTTCAGAGCACTGTTTTTATATCTGTCAGGATTTTATTTCAGCCCTAAATACAGCGTGTCTTAGGCGTCCACACACAGATCCCCCACCAAGTTAGGAGCGCCCGCACCAGCCCTGCCTGCGAAGGGGCAATCCCACGTCCGGCCGGAGGGACAGCAGATCCGAGCTGGGATCCGTCGCCTCTTGCCAGGAGAGTCAGGAGTAAAGGCAGCCCTTTGTTCCGGGGGCCCCGGCGGGCTGGGATGACTTTCGTGCGCCACATCACTGAAGTGGCAATCCGGAGAAGGAATTTGGGAAACGAAGGTCGGGTGGATCCCACCCCTTTCCTGCGGAGTTTCCCCTTCCTGTCCTTATTTGCCCCCTCCCCTGCCCCGCGTCCCCAGCTCGCGGCGGCCCGGGCGGCGACGCACCCTCCCTCGTCCCTCCCCCGCGGGGCCGGGGCCCCCTGCGACCGCCCCCCGCTGGCGGGGCTCGCGAGCGAGGGGAGCCGGGCGCTCGGCGTGGCGGCCGCTCGAGTTAATAAACAGTTAAGTTTGGAAGACTCGGCAGACACGTTGAGGGGGAGTTACCAAGCCCAGGCAGCAAAAACATCCCGGCGCATTCCTGGGGAGTCCTCGGCTGCCAGCATCTGATTAGAACCATATCTCGCCGGGAGTGGCCGCGCGGCTCCGAGGCTCCCGGGCCGGCGGCTATTTAAGCGCGGCCCGCCGTGTCGGCCGCGCGGCAGCCTGGAGGCTCGCACCGGGAAGTCATGCTCGCTTCGCCCAGGCGCTAGCCAGCCGTGAGTTGCTCTCCCGTCCTGCCTCCCCTGGGCTCCATGTTTCGCCCTCTCCACCTCTCTTTTCCCCCCTTGGGATGCAGCTCTGGGACTTGGGGGGTGGGGAGGGTGCAGAATCTTGGAGAAGGGACGGTACTTGGGGAAAGAGCGGGTTTGTGGCCTGACATCCTAGGAGTGCTTCCACGGACTGCATTTACCTTTGGGGTCGGGCTGCAGATGTCCAGCTTGTGACATTTCATAAGCGCCTCCCTTTGTGTGTGTGTGTGTGTGTGTGTGTGTGTGTGTGTGTGTGTGCGCGCGCGCGCGCGCGCGCTTGCTTAAAGGCTCTGCGGGCAACCCTGGTAGGACGCTGGTGTGGCCGCTGACCGCCTAATTAACTCCTCCAGGGGTGTTTATTTTTGCCGTGTGACAAAGGCTGGGGACCCGGTTTGTGCTCCCCCCACCCCAGCCAGAAGCTTTTCCCTAGTGGCTGACAACGTGGGGCATGAAAATGTGAACTTTGTCTTACACCGCGTTCTTAAGAAAGTAGCTGCCCAGGAGACCGAACAAACTTGTTTTAAATCCCTGGAGCGTTTAAAAGGTGTTGGCCTCCTCGCTGTAAACTGGCTGGAAAAATTAAGTAAGAATTCTAGAAAAGGGGGAAAAATGAATGGGTTAAAGCCATGGAGTGCCAGTCAGCCTAGTGGTTCTCACAACATAGAGCCGACTCTGTTACCCCTCTCCTTCTTCCTTTCCTCTTGTTTGACTCAATTCCTAGCCTGGAATTCGGGTGCCCTGTCAATGTCAGTAGGGAGCTGTTTGAGTCCAAAGGGAAATTTAACTGGATTAAAAGCACTTAAAGAATCTGGATGTTATCTCCACGCCCTTACCACCCTCCCTCCCCACCCTACCCCCACCACCTTTTCCTCTTTCTTTTTAGTTTGTGTTTGGAAGGAAGACAGACACTCTTGTAAAACGAGAAGAGCAGCAATAAGCTTCCAGACACATGGAAAGACTTAAAAATTTGGGAGGGGAGACTTCATGAATAGTAAATATTGTTATTACACTATAAAGTGACTTAATGAAAAAATTTCTAGCCCTAATCAGGCAAAGCAGTGGGGTGGGGGAGAAGGAGGTAAGAGGGAGCTAACTCAAACAGAAGTAATGGTTGAAGAAGGAAGGCAGCTACAAAAATGCCTTTAAGATGTCTGATAAGGCTCTCCCAATGGCTTTGATGGGATATAGAATTGATCTTCCTTACAGGCTTGAGGTTAGCGCCCTGCACAGTAGCATCCACTGGCTGTTGAGGAGGGAAGTACTAGCGGGGAATGGGGGAGCCCTGCAGCAACCAAATGGCTTGTCTTCCTGGTCTATGACATCGCCACGATTGCTTCTTACACCCACCATCAGACCAGGAGTAGTAGGCTGCTTTTCTCTGGGCCTGGTGCCCCGCCCACCCCAGGTTCTGTCTCTCCCTCATTGAAGGGAAACAGGCCTCAGTGACACCATACGAAAGTTTATTGCCTTGAGGATTCAGAAGTATTTGGGACTGAGCTCTCTTTAACCTTCGGGCAAGGACCACATTGGTAAAGCGCTGGACGTGTGGGTGAAGTACCACACTTCATAGAACATGGAGTGTGCAGTGTGGACCGTCTCTTGGAGAAAGCACGGAGAAGATCTAGTAGCCTTTTCCAATGTGTATTTCTGGGACTGATTACTTCTTCCAAATTCCTCATCAGTCTCCCCCCAAGGCAGACTGGATTCTTTTTCCTGTTGGTGAATAACTTAACTTCCCACTCTCAACTCTGTCCCTTATCCAAACAACTACCCTGGAAACCAGTTCTTCTTTAAGCTATACCCTCCTCCATTTTATTGGATGGCTAGAACCAGTTGATGGTAATGGAATGTCCTCCACCTTGGAACCCTGACATCTGTGTTGTTGGCATTCTGGTCTTGGACACAGATGGATCTTCACCTGAGGTTGTTAAGAGAGGGAAGAGAGCCATGCATGACACTTGTTAAAAGCCTTGCCTAATCTGTTGGGGGGAGTCTGCATTTCCACTCAAGACTTTTGACAGTTTTAAATTCAACTAAAAGTCCAAATTTCCGTGCATTCGGTTTAATCTCTTGGCTTGCTCAAAAGCTTGAATGAATCTTAGTCACCTTGTTAGGGTTGAAGGAATTGCTTTTAAACTTGTTGGCATGAAGGTGGTACAGGGACCTCTAGAAACTTCTGACCAGATGGTTGGGAGTGATACTTATTGGCCTACTTGGCCATGCCTCAATTATCTGAAGATTAAGAGAGCAGAAAGACATATGCCTTGTTGGGCGGCGCCTGGCCATAAGGAGGCTTTGTGGGTATGTGGGCTCTTGGTGACACAGCGAGAATATGCTGCCTCATTCCAGATTCTACCGTAAGCCTACACTTGCTACCACTGGTAATTTTTGTCTGAATGGTTTTGAAGGCATCATGTGTTTCTCTCCCTCAGTCTGTCCTGCTTTCGGGATTTAATTGATGCTTTTCTCAAAGACAAGTGAAGATGCTGAAATGCTCAAGCAGGCTGCTGAAGGGTGGGCTCTCCCATGTGTCTGGTTGTCCTCATGGGCATCAGAACATGCCTCCCCACGTGGAAAGGCTTGAGAGCAGACTGGCTATGGAGTGTCCCTTAACATGTCCATGAACATGTCAGGCTTTCTGTCCTCCACGAGGAATCAGAACGAGACCTGCACTGGCAATAAGAAACACCTGAGTAATAGGACGTGGTGTTTTAAAAGGCTCTCTGGTGCTGCGAATACTTCTGAATTGGAAGCTGTGCCACTGAGTTCAAAGTCACCTCTAGCGAGCTAGCTACAACAGCAGTCCTGTGTGCTCAGTGGAAGCCGAACTCACGGTAACGTGGCCCGACTGGGTTGTATGAATCAGAAAGAGAGTAGACCATCCGTCCCCTCTTCGACAAAAACCGTGCTAATTTCTGACGAAGGGAACAGGATGCTGAGGATGGACACAAAGGGCCAGCACTCATGCCAGTTTCTGCCTCCCACCCGGGACAGTCAGGTAGTGGGGTGACACGTGGCTTCCGGAGTCCTGCCGCCTTGATTCAAACCCTGGCTACACCACACTGTTGGTTACATGACTTTGGGCAAGTTGCATAACCCCTCTGTACTTAGGCTTCCTTATCTGGAGAGAGTAAGAGTACCTAGCCCAAGTTTGCTAGGGAGATTGTTAACCTAATATGCTTAGAACACTGTATTCTCTCTGACCTAGAAATGTACATGTTTTGTGTTAATTTTGCCCCCTGAACAACTGAATGACGTGTCTTTGTGAAGACTGAAGGCAGAGTGGAGAATTTCTGCATCAAAACTGGGCACTGCTCGTCTACCTGAGAACGGCTGATCATTCAAGCACTTCATACCCACAAAGCCAGTGTGTTTGCTGTGCTCACCGCTAGGACAGACAGGGAGTTACTCTGTGTTCTCCACCAGGAAGCCTGTAGTTTGCTTTGGTCAAGCTGACCTCCTTGGGTCTCAGTGAAGTCTCTCAGCTTCCCTGCGGAGTGGAGGGGAAGCCACTTTTCCCCAAGTCAGCATTATAGGAGAAGGAAGTGGGAAAGCAGGGACCACCCATACTAAACTGAGGGACTGGACCAGAAATAACGTCTTCCGTGTGCGTGCGGCCCCGTCCTATGCTTGCCCACATAGCTGGGCAGGTTGCCATGGTGACTCCCCTTCCCGCATCCTTCTCCCACCCTGGAAGGAAGCCTTCCACTCTAGGGTGAGCAAAATCTGAACAAATTGCTTCCTGATCTAAAAATGGAAGTTACTTTTTTATTGAGGTCGAATGTCCTGTCTACCTACCTCATCCTTTTCCTTTTTTCAACTTATTTTAATCTTAACACTTAATTGTCTAACCCTTGCTAATTCTTCCATCATCAAGGTAGCACAATATGAAGGCTTATGAAATTTCAGGAGCACGGGAGCTATTGCCTCAATATTAAAGAAACCTGGCAGTTTTTCTCCACTACTGTAACTTACACAAGCCAGCTAGAGGCAAGTGACCTCTAACTGCCTTAAACCGGTAAGAATTCTGAGTGAACCCAGCAGGCAGAGTGTTGAGCTGTAAAGAAGTTACCAGAAGGCAGGATGCAGGAGGGCTGTCACCTAAATTTTTAGGTAACCACAGAGTAAGGGAGCAGGTAGACTAGGAAGTAACAGTCCTGAAAAAGTGAGATCCAAAACACTGTTCAACCTGGGTTAAACGTGGTTTCACATTTTCTCTGGGTGAAAAGCTACCCTATTTCTCTCTGATGCACAGTGTTATGCTGAAATAGACTGGGATCTTTATATGGCAGATGAAACATACAAGCTCTCATTTCACAATCCAATTCATTCAGTGTTTCAAGACTGGACACTTGGTCACCTTCATGGGTGTTTCACAACTAGAGAGAACTCATCTAAAATAGTGGTTCCCAGAGTGTGGTCCCCAGACTGCCAACATTGGCATCATCTGGAAACTTGTTAGAAATGCAAATTCTTGGTCCCCATCCCAGATCCAGGGAGCCAGACTCCAGCAGTGGGGCTCATCCAGCTGTATGTCCACAAGCCCTCTGCATGATCTGAGAGTAACCTTCACAATTCATTTGTTTTATAATTCAGTTGTTCAGTGGAAAGCATAACAGAGTATGTGCATTCCTACAGTCATGGAAATAATAAAGCAAAGCATTTAAACATAGCTCAATTTAACTGGATCTTAGGATACAAAAGATGAAAAGGCACAGACCTTGACATTTTTCCTACTATCTCAAGTATGGTTTTCTTGATCCAAGGAAAACCGTTATACTCCTTATTTTTGTATTATCCCCTCACTTCCAAATCCTTTCTCCTCTTTTGGGTTAAGAGCATAATTAATCTCCATTTATTAGGAGACTGTCCCAGTTACTTCTTTTAAAAAAGATTCTATAAACTAGATCATTACCCACGAACCAGATGGTTTTCTCTAACCTATAAAACTTTTTTATTTTGTTTTTCATGCAATACCCAGAATGCAGATGAAGCCTTCTCCATATTGGTAAATGAATCTACTACACTTGGTTTTTATAGAGCTTTATGGTTTAAAAAGCACCAGTCCATTCTCCCATTTATCTTTCATTCTAATAACTTAAGATAGAAAAATATCTCTTTCTTAGTTCAAATATGATCATTACATGTCAGCTTGCTCAAGGTCATATCATTAGATAGGAGAGTCAGGATTCAAGCATGAATCTTTATGATTTGAATCTTGGTGTTTGTCTGAATATTTAGTAAGTACCTACTATGTGGATTATGTTGCTAGCCTGGCAATAGAAGAATACCCAGTGAGTGGAAATCTAAAAGAACATCTACATCACGTGAAACAAAGAATGTAGACTCTGGACCTGCATTGGAATGACAGCTGGGCCATTTCTTAGGCATGCTACTCAATGTCCCTGACCCTTAATTGCCTCGCCCACCTTGCAAAACAGTCCTAAGAATGACGGATGTTAATCAGAGACCGATGTTTAGCAGAGATCACACCTTAGACTAAGAAATACAAGGGTGTGATCCAGAATTCAAGCACTGGAATTCTGGTTTCGAGGAGGTGGCATAGGTTACGGGTTAAGAGCTTAGACTTCGAACTGCACATGACTGTCCAAAACTCACTTTTCCATTTAAGACAAGAGAGAGCTTGTGTGAGTTTCATTTTTCTCCATCAGTAAAATGAGTTGCCACCAAGTTAAAGTTTAGGGTGAAGCCCTGGGAGCTGCTGCTTCAAAAACACTCCTCCTCTAGAACTACAATTCCCAGTGCTGCAATTAGGCTGGTAGTTGGAAAATGCTCTTGCTTTACTTGTTTTGAGCTTGAGGCAAGCTGAAATCTAGAGAGGAACACATTTCAGCTGAAAAATTGGAAGACCTTCTTTCTTGCACACCTTGAAACTACTAAATGCGAGGATCCAGCAGGAGAATGTGGCCA
The DNA here is from genome assembly GCA_003697995.1 of Taxidea taxus jeffersonii. Lineage (NCBI taxonomy): Eukaryota > Metazoa > Chordata > Mammalia > Carnivora > Mustelidae > Taxidea > Taxidea taxus. The sequence continues at coordinate 3,820 of ML105547.1, read as the reverse complement.
TGCTTCATAAACCAGTACAGGCCCACAAATATTAACTCTTAAGGTACCTCTTAAACTCATCGGGCAGGGCAACTCAGTCCTCCTAAGGTCTAGAATTGATCCCTACTCAAAGAACTGGAAAGTGATAAATGGCTTCATTTAACTGTGTCCATGCTGGATATAGCTGCCCTCCTTGTTCTAAACGTTTCACACAATTGACCTCCCTTATTTTCTATATTTTAAGTGTCGCAATAGGGCTCCAAACCTGTTTTGATTTTCTGTAATATGTAATGCAGCTGCTAAAGTGCTTTCTGTCATCATTTAGTTGTCATATGTTCAAACACCTGCAAGGTTATATGAAGAATGCTGAGCCAGTTTGGCTTTGGGCACCATGTTAATCCAGGTAGGAAGCATATACCAGACCTCTAGATCAGAGGATCAGAAGTGGGCATGGTATGCTTTCCAGTAGCTGCTCAAATATTTGTCCTTTTGAACAAAAGCCTCAGCTGTGCTTTAATTGCACTAACCCTGGGTGGTAGTATTTCTTTGTTTGTTTGTTTCTGGGTTTTGGTTTTTTTTCTTTTAAACCTTTACTTCTAAATTTAAATATCATAAGTGCAGTCCCATTTTTGAAGTAAAAAACAAATAAATAACTGATCGAATAGGCTCTTGCATCCACAGCTGGTTGATAATAAGAAGATTTAATATCAATTTCTGCTTAGACCAAGGTTCAGCTATAACTGAAACTTTTCAGAAACATACATATTGACAACTGACAAAGAATTGAAAAGCTGATTTTATTCAGTGTTGAAGCTCTCTTCGGAAGGGTACTTGTTGCATATACTTGCTGGTTTAACTGCCTGTTAACTTGTTCTTTGGGGATTTATGACTTATCCAACTTGTCTAAAGTTCTCAATGACTAAAGGGTGGCTGTGATTTTGTTGGATGATAGTATTGACCTGACACCTGCTGGCAGACATGTAAATGCCAACAATCGCTGCCAATAAGAAATTTAGAGGAAATGACATCGACTTAACTAACATGTGGTTGTGCTATAATGAAGTGGTATAGGTAGGATTCAGAAAAGAAAAGGATACAGTGTGTGATAATGGACTTAGCTTTTGAAAAAATGGTGGATATCAGATAGAAGAAAAATGCATCCTAGGCAGAAGCACATAAGCAAATTATGCAGGTGCACATCCAAGAATACAGACTTGCCAGTTTGACCAAGAGCAAGTACAGATGGCAGAGAGGGAAGACATGGATTTGGAAAGGAGAGATGGATTGCACTGAGCCTTGGATATAAGCACAAGAACTTTAATCTGTATTTGTTTTGCAGTGGATCTCTTTGTTAAATCAGGAAAACAAAATGCTGACTCATTAATTCGCCTAGCTCTACTGGCAGAATGACTTTGAGCAGAGATCGTTTAACTGTTGAACAAAAGCCTATATTCCATGACAAATCAGCAATGCAGAGAAAAGATTTGCCTTAGAGAATATTAGGGAGCAAATGAAAAATATATGTCACCCCTAATGTTATAAAGTGCACTACTCTTTACCAAACTATGAGGGTATCAAAAAGTAGGAACTGACCTCACAATTTCATTGAGTTGGGGGAAGAGTTCTATTTGAATCGGAGGACAACAAGAGGTCATGGCAAGTATAGAGAAACAGTAGGCTGGTGAAGGGTTGGTGGACTCCCCTAAGGCAATACACCATGAGTAGACCTTGAATGATGGGAAGGAATTCACGTAGGTGAAGGCAGTATTACAGCCTAGGGACGCAACACAAGAAAGTGGTATGTGTGTGTGTGTGTGTGTCCAGGGCAATTAAAAAGATCAGCCTCTCTAGGGAACAGGTCTCTCTCTCTCTCTCTAAATATACATACATAGATAGATAGATAGAGATGCCTGATTAGTATAAAACCAGGAAGGGGGTGCCTGGGTGGCTCAGTGCGTTAATCCTCTGCCTTTGGCTCAGGTCCTGATCTCAGGGTCCTGGGATCAAGCCCTGTGTCAGGCTCTCTGCTCAACAGGGAGCCTGCTCCCCCCCACCCCAACCCCTGCCTGCCTCTCTGCCTACTTGTGATCTCTCTCTCTCTGTCAAATAAATAAATAAATAAATAAATAAATAATAATAATAATAAATAAATAAATAAATAAATAAATATTTATTTATACATATATATGTATAAATATATACATATATATATAAAATCAGGAAGGCCATGAAGTCTGATAGGGCACTCCCACAAGAATTCAACCATAAAAGTAGGTCATTTTACAACTAGTTTCTTACCTTGGATTCTCACTGGACCTTTTTGAGAAGGTGAAGGAAAAATTCATCTCACAAAGAGTTTCTTTACTTCAAGAATTCTAAATATCTTAAAAAGGACTTATGTTACGAGTACAGAAAATACCAAAATAACAGTGTAATAGGAATTGGCGAATTGTGAGGGACAAGATACATGATACAAGGAAGTATCGCTCTTTTGGAAACAGGAACTTAGGGTGACAATGAGGCAAGAATAGGGAGGAATACTAAAAATAATTTTTTAAAATGTTTTGGTGGGGAGGGAGGTGGGGAATGGACATAAAGGATAGTTCTAGAAAACAGAGGGTCACGGGTTTGCCAGATTTGGTAGACACGAGAAAAGTCTATGATAAAATCTTAGTTTTATGCTAAACTACGGACAGTACTGTTTTTGATCTTTGAGGCATATCCCTGTACCAAATGCATTCTGTAGTTCTGTTTCCAGATAGCATCTTGAGATGCAAATGTTCAACTTTCTACACGAGAGAGAACTCATTAATAGAAACAAAGGAGGCAACCCTGTTCTGTTTTAGGATCTGGACTCTGATATTTTATGCAGCCAACACTTGTTTAAGGGCTTCCTATTTGCAATGATAATAAAGTCTAGTTTTTGAAAGACTTACATTAACCGGATGCTATCGGATACTCCCTTGCCAATGCTCTTGTAAGTCAGCCGTGTTACTCAAATACCAAAGCACTTTGGTGTGGCCGTGGTTACATTTTCATAATACTGCTTCATTAAAATCTGTGATTCAGTAGTTTTGCCTGATCTGTAAGTGGCATTATTGTACTAAAAAAATCTGAAGAGTGAGAGTGCCGCAGAATGTGCCTGGTTCTAGAATATCGAGGTTCATGTCATCTCTGAATTGCTTGCCCTTCTGAAGTGATGAAACTGAATGCCAAATGAGCACAGCGTTTCTTTCTGGTGTTTGGGATATAGGGTTGATTCGGAAATTTGGATAACTTTTCAGGAACCGTCACTGATGTTCTTTAATAACCAAGTGAATCACAAGATTCTTTCCTCCAGCTGGCTCTGTCACACAGATGCTCTTCCAGATCGTTATATGCGTATAGAGGACTCCCTAACATTGAATGTAAATATCCTCCATCTAATTAGTGCTTTAAGTAAATGTCATAATTTTAAAACTGTCTATTGAAGAGAGTAATTAAGTCTTTAAGACAAAATTTGCATCTTTCCATGGTTGATATAAATAAGAAAGCAATTTGTACAGGAGTTCTCGAAGTAGAACTAATTTTGCTCTTATTAAACATTATTAATGGCAATGAGACTTTCTACCCTAATCAGAAATGTTTCCTCTAAAAAACTTAGCACTGATTGAAACCATTACCTCCTTGTTCTCTCTCCCCTGCCTACACTGTAAGCCCCTTGAGAACAGAGGCCATGTCTCTTTCATCACTGTATATAGAACATACCACAGCACTTGGCACACAGTAGGTGTTCAATAACCAATAACCAGGTGGCCAAGTGAATGAGTGACAAGCTGCTCTCCTTTGCACCACTGACTGT